>JAULKJ010000010.1:7481588-7498684 GCA_032355405.1 Rubia balearica
ATGCATTCAATTGGAATTGCATTAAATTTCCATTCCCTATAATAGTTTTCTCTTTCTACAAATATAGGGAAGCAAATATTCTCTCTCATCAAAATCCCTATTTTAGGGAATGAGATAGGGAAGCTTCTGGAGCTAAAAAACCATGTAGAATCTCTATAATCAATGAAAATCTCTATTATAGGTAGGCTCTTGGACTTGTTCTTATAACCCAAAGGGTATTTTTTTTAACCGCACCATACAATTTAAAGTTAGGGTTATTTTGACACTTTTTTTTATTTTGTAGGGTTATATTGTCACTTTCAACTTAAAGTTAGGGTTAAAAGTGTAATAATTTCCAAGATTAACAATCGCTTCTTTTCTAAAACAATCATTTATAAAGTGTTTGAAAAGATTCTCAACATCGTTTGCAATAATTGAAATTGATATTTAATCTAACTAACCTTTATTAATAATTAATTTATTGTAAGAATATTTAAATCGCATGTCAACCAGACTAATAGTATATACTATGATAAATTAGAGATCCAATAAAACTGTATCATTATCATCGGGATATTGTTTTCCGCAAAAATCATAATAATTTGACATAGAAGAATCTATCACACATCAATTTCACTTTGCAATACAATGATCTTCAACATGTATACTACCACTTGATCTAAATCATGATTTATATATAAACTGTAAACAAGTTGAAAACATATATCACCCATCTAAATAAATGGAACTCTTAATACGAAAAACACAAATAGAATCTCGAACACACAATCAATACATTTGGGCAAAAAACAACAACTGAAAATTAAATTGAGTGATTATCGTGAATGCAACAATTTAATTTATTAGATTTAAAAAAATTAATGTATGGAGAAAAATTCCATACTTATTAAACAACATAAACGTTCAAAGTAACCAATTCATAAAATGACTGTTTTTCAATTTTTTTCTGATGGAAGGTGGAATTTTTAAAAAAGAAAATAGTAGGTTTTTGAGAGAGGAGAGAAAGAGTGTGCCACGGAAGAGGATTAGATTAAATCAACAGTGGCTTCTTAAGAACAAACGTGATAGAAATCAAATCATTCACCATAAACATTTTAATTTCGATGGTCAAATAAAGGGCTACTCTGTAAATTTGAATCCCAGAAAACAACAGCTGTGATTGTGGGTTGGACCCAAACGAACGTCCACGATTGATGAAGGTCCCACCAACCAAGTGAGTTGACAATCCTTAACTGAAGAAGATGCTGGTCTGCTAATCTATAAATTGGTGTCAACTCCGCCTTCTTCCATTTTTCCTCCTCCAGAAACACAAATTATTTTATAAATTACTACTCCAGCTAGGTGGAGCCGCAGTATAATCTTGAATCTGGTCAGTCAATTATTATTTTTTAATTTTCCCCTAAGGGTTTAATCCCAGTATGATTTTACATTTTGCTACTCTTTTTCTGATTATTAGAGGTTGGGGTGTGTGTAACGATTGGTTTTAGGTTGTGAGTTGGATGAAGATGATGTTTTGGAGAATTTCAGGGTCGGGTGAATCTGGTTGATTTAGTCTTTGATGCTATCCTGTGTATTCTGATGCTTCATTAATTTAATTATGGATGGATGTATGCTAAGATGAAGTTCAGAATTGAAGGTTTTTAGTTCATTGGGATCTTATGTTTATTCATACTGATCTGTTCCGAGCTTCTTGCTGATAATTTTTGTACCTGATTATGTGTTTTGTGGTGAGACAATCTTGATTTTAACAATCTTAAAATCGATGTGTGTTTTGGTATGATTACTTTCTAGTTTTGATTAATTATTTTTTGTTTTGTTTTTCTACGTTAAAATTCAGTTAGCATTGCTCGGGTGCTACTGGAAGTTGGTCTAAGATGGATCCTGATGAGAGTCTGAGTGCAAATACATGGGTGAAGCCATCTTCATCTGGCAGTGGACAGCAACCCTTTATCGATTTTGCCGTGCAGCAGCAAAAGCAGGGAGGAGCTGCTTTTCTGAATTATGGAGCGGGGATTGAGTCGCAGTTCTCTGAACTTAGTCGTTCAGCTGAAATTATATCGTCCATTGCTGGTGAGCCTAGTGGTCAAACTAAAATCCGTGGCAACGAGGGTCACCAAATGAAAGAAATTCCTAAGGAGAATGGTGCCCGAGATTGGGATGCTAATGGTATGCTCAATAATCTCTCTTTCCTTGAGCAGAAAATTCATCAACTTCAGGAGATGGTCCATCTGATAATTGCTCGCAGAAGCCAAGCTGGGAGCCAATCAAATGAGATTCTTGTTCAGCAACAGCAGCTCATAACTGCCGATCTTACTTCCATAATTGTTCAACTGATATCTACTGCCGGGAGTCTTCTTCCATCTGTGAAGCATTCACTGTCTGCTATTACTCCTCAGGTTGACCAGCTTGGGCAGTTAAGTGGATCCATCACTCTTTCTGCTACCGGGTTGAGCAATAGTACGATGCCACATGGTAATGTAGAAAAGGTGGCAGATCAATCCCTTGAAATGGACTTCACTGTGAATAATGGAACTGTGCAGAACAGTGTCGTTAATGAGCATGAAGCCAAGGATGATGAGGATGGTGATGACGCAGAGAATTTACCTCCTGGCTCATATGAAATTCTGCAGCTAGAGAAAGAGGAAATTCTTGCTCCCCACACTCATTTCTGCACAATATGTGGGAAGGGATTCAAAAGGGATGCAAATTTACGGATGCACATGAGAGGTCACGGGGATGAGTACAAAACAGCAGCAGCTCTTGCCAAACCCAATAAGGACTTATCCTTGGAGCCTGCTCTGATTAAGAGGTATTCCTGTCCTTTTATTGGGTGCAAGCGAAACAAAGATCATAAGAAATTTCAGCCTCTGAAAACTATTTTGTGCATAAAAAATCACTACAAGAGAACCCATTGCGACAAGAGCTACGTGTGCAGCCATTGCCACACGAAGAGATTTTCAGTCATTGCAGATCTCAAAACACATGAAAAACATTGTGGCAAAGATAGGTGGCTTTGCTCATGTGGGACAACCTTTTCCAGGAAAGATAAGCTCTTTGGACACATTGGTCTTTTTCAAGGCCACACTCCTGCAATTCCCTTGGATGATCCCAAAGGATCAGCTGGGCCATCGGATGCTGCTCTCCAGCCAAATGCTCCTGGTAGTGATGGACTTCAAAATTCTTTGAGTTTAGAGGATCCCATCCCCGGCCCTTATTTCTCACCGCTAAGATTTGATTCAGACGGGTATCCTGAGTTCCCCAGACCACCATTCGAAGACTCGGACAGTCCTTTTTCTTTTCCTATGAGGTTCACCTGACTTTGCACCCAGCACCGGAAGGTAGTCTGGTTACAGAAATTCAGACCGGCCGTTAATCATAGTGCTTGCCTACATATTGCCACCCGCAACTTTAAATATAATGGTTTATTTTTTTATCAGTTTATTAAGCATCATATTGATCTCATTGAGGTTTCTACTAAATAGTTTGGCCGGTTCTACTGCAGTTGAAATGAAAGCAGCAGCCATGATTGTGTCGTCACCTGATCGGGTTGTGAACTGAAGTCTACCATTAAGTTATTTCAACATTGAGTGTTGGTGGCGGCTCAGCGCCAAGACCAGGTGACCTGGTGGTGATGGCCGTCAAAGCGATTCTGGAGGGCTCGGTTATGGTTAATGTTTTCAAGACTGAAACGCTGGTGGAAGGGGAAGACTGAATTTTTCTCCTAATCTGTGTTTTGGTGACAGGTGCTGATATAAGCTTAGAACTTCAGATCCCTCCGCAACCTTTTAGTATGTCAATGTATCAGTAGCAAAAGCCTGAATTTTCATATGTTCTTGGTTCGATTTTGGCTGATGAAAACCAATCATGTCATTCTATACGTATATATCAATCCAATTAAGTTTAATGTCTCCGTTATGATCAGCATTTCTTGTTCTGTGAATCTAGGAGATATACATTGCTGAATGTATTCAGAAAGTATGGGAAATAAATGTAATCTTTTACCAGACTTCATAAAGCATATCTATGGAAATGAATCACATCCTTTGTCCCCAAGGAAAAGTTACATACCTTTCTTGCATTTTTGGGGTTCCTCAAGCTAACTTAAAAGAAACAAACTGTGCGATATTCCATTATCAAGAACATATACTTTGATCAAACTTTTGGTAATAAATATAGACATCTCTCTATATTTGGTTGTATTTCAAGTTTTTTCACATCTTGTATTATGTTACTTAATTAAACAAAGTCAGACCAAAAATAAAAGTTAAAAGGTCTAATTAGATAGAATAATTAAAATAAAAGACGGGGTTTAATTAAAATAATAAAAGTTAAAAGGTCTAATTAGATAGAATAATATAGAATTTGGCCCAAAAACAAACTTCTAGAGAAAAGGAAAAGTATACATAAACACAAGGTCCCTGTGGAAACAGCAGGCCTTAACGTGGAGCCGTTCATTTGATCCTCTTGATTCCTTGAACCTCAGAAGGGTCAACAAAGAGACTCGATTTGTTGACTTTGATCATCTTATGTTCTTACTCACCCGCCAAATATTTTTAAGAAATCAAGCTACCAAGAGATAGGACTAGTTTATTTCTGCAAATTTTCAATTCTGGGCTCTCTACACTCTGGTCATGGGAACCGTTATCGACTCCCATTTTCTGGCTCTCACAGCCATTGTTACTGTATGAAATCTTCATATACCCTTTTCTCTGTTTCTTTATATAGTCTTGTAGAGCAAAAAAATACTGTATTGTTTGATCCTGATACATTGATTTCCATTGGTTTTCGCAGGTGGGATATCAGTTATTCTTCTTTGTGATCACAGCTCTCTTGAAATTCGATAAAGTTACCGACTTTGCTGGTAAGTTTTGCTCATTTTGCTTCTTTTGGAAATTGAGTGTGTGTTGTTTATTTGGAGTTTTTGTTTCTATGTGTTTGTCACATCAGGGAAATGCCTCCTCAATTGTGCTACCACAATGGAGTCAATTTCTGCTTTCAATTTTAATGTTTTTGGGACTTACTAATGATATGTTTTTGACTGGTCTGGAGAAATCAAAGTATATGCTCTTTTGGCTACTTGAAGGTTTATTAGTTGCACTCACTTTTTAACTTTTACAGGGAGTACAAATTTTATCGTACTTGCTATACTGACTTTGGTGGTGAAGGGATCATGGCATTATCGACAAGTAAGACCGATTTGTTTTTTGTTTTTTTAATCGCTTTTGGTTGAAATTTGCTCTTCATATTGTTCATGTAATGTATTTGCATTGGAATTTTTTTAAAATTTTTTCCTTCAAAGTGCATTCAGGTGTTTCGATTTCAATCTACTATAAAGAAACGCTGTGATGCAACATATCCGCTGCTAATTAGTTCCTCAGCTGTATATTGATTCTTAATGCACGATGACAGATGTCTAAGGTTTTTATGTCTTCCCCTTTAACTGTTTCCCTGATCAGAGACATTCATTTTCTTTTAGGTAGTTCTGTCTGCGCTTGTAGTCGTATGGGGCCTTCGGCTGGGGCTCTTCTTGTTAATGAGGTATTGTTGGGAAAGATTGTCTATAAATTCGCTGAAGAAACTTTTAGGAGTAAAGCATTTTTCGTAATATCCTTGCTTTTGTACATGGTGCATCTTAACTTATGATCACATACAAATTAATTCTATTGACAATCTGTTAATATTGATGATCGCTGTTCTAAACCATTTAACTTTGCTTTTAACATCTGCTTTTTCTTGCTTTCTGTTTCACTTGTATTTTTGTTTCTTATAACAGTTTGTTTGTGTATTGAATCAAAGCTAAGCTTCTTTCTAGTTTTTACCTTATGCTATGTAGTATGAAAATGCTAGCTTTTGCTTTTTATATGTCCTCTTGCATTTCTATACGGTTTTTCACCCAACGCAGAATGTTATAAAAATGAAGCCAGTCTTTGATCTTAGAGCTGTCATATTCTCACTTTATTTCCCTTTCTATTCCTGTAATGAATCAGGATATTGCAATGGGGGGAAGATCGTCGCTTTGATGAAATGCGTAGTAACTTGGGTAAATTGGCAGTTTTCTGGATATTTCAGGTACTGCAGCCACTTGTTAAGCTTTCAATACTCAAATAGTCAAATGTTGTAGAAGTTTGGGTGGCTGATAGATTTTGATAGGTTCTACTAGACTCAATTTTTTCTTCGTTTTGCAGGCTGTATGGGTCTGGACTGTCAGTTTACCAGTGACAGTTGCCAATGCAAGCAACAAAAATCCATCTCTTAAAGCTGTAGACATTGTTGGAGGGCTTATGTGGGCAGTAGGGATCTTATTTGAAGCAACAGCCGACCAACAAAAACTTAATTTCAAGAATGCTCCTGAAAACCGGGGGAAATGGTGCAATGTGGGAGTTTGGAAATGGACACGTCATCCAAATTACTTTGGCGAGGTTCACTTTTCTTATCTGTCAGGCTGTATTGAAATTTCTATATCTACTTGAATATCATTTCTCATCCTTAATTTTTCCTTCACGTTATTCAGATTCTTCTGTGGTGGGGGATTTTTGTAGCTTCTACGCCTGTTTTAAAGGGCACTGAGTGGCTGGTTGTCTTTGGACCAATCTTCCTTACTCTGTTGCTTCTTTTCCTCAGTGGCTTACCGTTACTGGAGGTTTGATTTGCTCGATATTTCAGTTTTTGATAATTCTTCGCAAGAAAAGCATTCATCTGTGTTTTTCATATCCAGGAGTCTGCAGACAAGAAATATGGCAACGTGGCAGCATATAGGCACTACAAGAAAAGCACGAGGTTTGTCTGTCTTCCTTTTTATGGTTTTCTTAGCATCTATTTCAACAGCAAACAACTGATAGAAGTTTCATTTTCAGCCCTCTCATTCCACTTCCCCCTGTATTGTATGCGAATTTGCCGCTATGGGTGAAAGCAACTTTTCTGTTTGAGTTTCCCATGTACAGCCGTGGTCTTCCTACGGAAGATCTGAACTGGTAAAACCACATTTCCCCGTCTATTTTGTATATGGTATTGAATGTTGCTGTTCTTTACACTCTCCTCGTGACTTTTGTTTGAGTTCCACATCTCTTGTACTTTCTTTTTCCCAGTTCTCTCGTCTAGCTGTACTTATTCTTGGCGTGCTCCATGATCATATAAGAAATTTTCTCATCTGTGCAAGGAATAGAGCAAACAGTGAGGGAAGAAGTTCCAGTGGGAAGACAGATTGATCTGTTAATCATAGATTTGGGGGAGTAACTGCTCATAGCTTATACAAGCCTCTCAAAAATGTCTTGATTTCGGTTCATGTTCTTACACAAGCTTAATTTGGTGCTTTGTTTTAGGCGTTTTCTATGCCATTTTCTTAGTATGAATATCGAGTTGACTATCGTACAAAACAGTGTAAATTTCAACAATTCCACAAGTTTTTTGGTTCTTGTATGAAAGAAGGTTCTTCGAATGGAAGGGAAGCATTCCAACAGTAGCTCGTCAATCTTACCTTGTACCATATATGTTCATTCATGAGCTTTTAACTCTAAAATGAAAACGCCACAAGATAAACTTGTACTCCCCATGTCCCAAGATTATTGACTTATTTACTTTTTTAAATTTAAATTTGGTAAACTTTAATCCTAAATATAAACTAATATATGTATAAAAAAAATCATGTGTGATATTTAATATATTCATCTTAACATTTATTTTCTAAATATTAATTTTTTATGCAAAAATGTTATATGTTGCTAGCGGTATTGACGGTCAAACGTGATCATTGAAAATCGTGAAAAATTAAATATGCCAATAATTATGAGACGGAGGAGTATACACTAAATAAGTTCTAGCTGTCGTAAAATTGCTCGTATCATATGTACTTGAGCCAACATTACGAGTTATTCGTAAACAAAATTAATCAAATTGGAAAAGGAAACTAGGATCCTCCTCCTGTGCTATTGATATTCTGCAATGAAACAACTGCACCTGATGTGGATTCATCAGATACTGGAGAGTGTGACATAAAGATATATAGGACCCATAGATGAAGGCACACGAGGTAAAGCATAGACCAAAGCCTTGCTCTCGAGTTTCTTCTGAGAAACACGGCGCCTGCGCAATAGATGGAGTCTAATTGAAGAACTAAGGACCCAAAATGTTGCTTGCCCTCTCTGAACTTTGATTTAGGGATCTCCCATATGCCAGATTCTAAGTCAACCTTTGACACGGTGCCACTGCCGAAATCAGATGAATCCAACATTGCTTTATTCTCATCCAGAGATCTTGAAGCAGCCTAAAAAATATGGCTCACACTCAGAAAAAGATTTTCCATCGACAATTGCCTTTGTTTTAGCAGTAAATTTGAGTCACTTACCTCGATCTTGAAGAGAAGCAAGGCCTTCTCCGAAGAGAGCGATTCTACCTGGAAATCACATAAAAATACACAGATTTCATCAGTTGCAAAGCAGGGTTCAGATTAAGCTTATGTCTTGACAGAGTGAAGATTAATCACAGAGCTCTTATTCAATTTCACTTGCATGCCTAAGGTAAGCACATTGGAGAGAAAATCTTGTCTGACATATAAACAAACATCAAGTTTCTCATATAAAAGCACTTGGCTAGCAACTAGAGTAGTCCGATTTATTTTTTTAAAACCCCCATGCATTATGCAGCTTACTTTATTTTCATATACAAGATATTTCTCATCAGGGGCCGAAAAAATTAATCCACCTAAACCTCATATGAAACCACCAAAAATTATTATGGTTTTTATTACGAAATACATGCCTAATTGCCTATATCACCATACTATTATTTTGCTAACCAACCTGGGCTTGTTTCTGAATCAAATGGTCAGTCAACTGACCAAGCCTTCGCTTGAGTTCCATTTCCACTTCGGTTGGATGCTCTAGTTCTCTTTTTGTGGCATTAATACTCGTTTCCAGTGTTTTTGCCTATAAAAAAAGGGAAATAAGCTTCAAGCAACAGAATTTGGTAGAATTCAATTTTAAAAGTCTTAAAGATTTTACCCTGTCTTGCAATCGTCCCACTTTATCACTTGAAAATGAATACTCAGCTTCAAGAATATCCCTTTCAAACTCAACTCCTTTTGAAGTAACAACCTGCACATTTCATGATGAAATCAAGGTTACAGGCAGATAAGAGTAGAGTAGCACAGAGAAGTTACAAAGAAAAGAACATAATACTCACATTGTTGCTGTTACTGCGACTACTGGAAATTTTCCTCCTGGATTCTACAGTAGAATAATGAATTCAAGTAAGCAACATTTTCACGTGTTATTCAAAGGAAAGGGATGATTCCTTGCATTCATATTTGGATAAATGTTCTCACTCATAACATAACTGCAGAATTAGTCATTCAAAAGTAACACAAAAAATGAAAATGAATCACATCTGACTGCATTCAAAGTATACCTTCAAGGTCAGCCTCTTTTAATTCAATTTGTCGGCGCAGATCTGTAACCTGATTGATCTATCCCAAAAAAAGAAAAAGGGCAAAAAAAAGCAAGTACTAATATATTAGACCCAAACATGAACATTTCAAAACACAAACAGCCAAAGAAATGTTGCAGAAATATATAAACCAAAGATCAGAACTAGCATCTCTATTACCTCTAGTTCAAGAGCCTTTTGCACAGAAGCAAGAGACCTTGCCAGATCAGCATTTGTGGTCTGCAAAGTATTAACAAGTGAACTAAATTAGCAGCAACAATCTCCAATAAAAGGATCAAAGACCAGATCTCAATGCAAACTAAAGGGCCAAAAATTTTTTTTTTTTTACAAAACTAGTAAAAGCTTCTATGCAGAAATATTGCTGACTATCAACATACTTCAAGCTCCGCCAAACGTGCTAGGGCTTCCATTCTAGTGTTCTTATGTTTTTGCTTCTCCTCTTCAACAGCATCCATAGTTTCCATCATGGTCGTTTGTAATTCAGACGCCTGAATAATAAATAAAATAAAATGAGTCAAAGAGGGAACTTTAATATGATTTAATCAAGATAAAGGAATAGCAGAAATCAACCAAGTACCAAAGGAGAAAGCAAGAAAACAGTAATTCTTTCAGTAAGATTCAACAATTACAGTGGCTGGTATTAGACCATGGATAATGAAAGATTTAGGCTTCAACTCCGGGTTTCCGTAGATGCTACTGACCATTAGTTTCTCTTTTCATTTTTTCTATTCTAGTCATATCTTGGAGAAGTGTTTGCGGAAAATTTGGTTCTCATTACATTAATCCTCATAAGGAATAACTAAGCTTGCTTTCAGCAAGTACAATAATATCCTACTACCAAAATTTAGCTTCACAAATGAGATCATCTCAAGTAAAATGCTAAATCAAAGGTACATTTGCTCAGAAGAAGCAAAAGCTTAGAATTTTATACCTCAAGCACTTGTTGTTTGGCCTGTTCTTCCAGTATCTTCTCCAAACTCTGTTTCTCACCCTCCAGTTTAGCAACATTGTTTTCACGCTCTTTAATCGCTTCAGTGGCTTTCGCAGCAGCTTTCTCCGCCAAAATCTGTTGCATTCTCTTTCTCCTCTCTTCCCTCTCACCCTCACTCTCAGAGCCAGATGAAGAGCTCGAGCCTGACTCCGAATCAGACACTTCATTGCTTGGTGACCCTGATGATAAAGGAGTCCTCTTTACAGAACCAGAAACTTTGGAACTCAATGCAGGTCCATCAACTGATGTAGTTTCTTTCGTAAACCTCTCATCATCACCAAACCTACTTTTCACATCCTGTTTTACATCAACGCTACTCAATTGGTCCTGTGATTCTAACTGCAGTTTAACACTCTCACTTTTACTCACTGATATAACATCCACATTGCGGTCCTCATTCCTCGATTCCTGACTGGAACTCGATGTTCTTGATTCATCTCTAACTTCACTCTGCCTTCCATCCAAACTTCCCCTACCACCACTAACCTTACTATAATTCGAAACAACATCAGACTTCTTATCACTCCTTACAACCCTATGTTTACTACCCTTCTGAGCTCTTTTCGCATCCAATGGTACCGCAGTCTGCCTCTTCCCGTCCTTCCTATCCCTCCTAGCCCCGGAAACCCCATTACTACCCTTACTTGCAAGCGAATCCCCAGTTTTACTCGGCACACTCAACAGCTCAGTCCAATCACTGTCTGTCAAATTCGACTTAGAATTCGAACTACCTATCACCTGCCCTGCAGTCTCCTTCTCCCTACCACTAGTATTAGTATTACCTACAGAACTAGCATTCTGGATAGCTACACTTGAATTAAAATTATAATCACTTTTAGATTTTATAATCAAGTCGTGATCTTTCTGCACCGATTTCTTTTTCAGCTGGTCCTTCAGCAATGGCGTCGATTCATTCACCGGTTTTTGGGCGCCAAGCGGTGATTCCTCATCGGATCGCTGCTTTTCGTTCTTCTTCAGGGAACCCGCAGCTTGCTGGTCGATCTGGCCCGTTCGATTTCAAATTAAACACACGATAATCACGAAAATGTTATAATTTAAAAACCACAACCGAAATTCGAAGAGTTGGAACCGAATGGATTACCTGATGGAGGAGGTTCTCGGCGACTTTGAGCTTGGATGAGATCCAGTTGGACATGGCGGTTGGATTCGAGATCGGCGGTTAATGAGGGTTTAATCACGCCCCGTGCATTTTAGCAGAATGTCGTCAATTGATTCAAAAGCATATTGATTTTCAGTTGCAGGAAACACAGCTGAGGAAGCCCCCGAGAAAGGAATCTCACGGAGCCGTTAAGTGACAGTTAGTTTAACGATCGTCTTCATCCAGTCGGTAGGGGCTAGCAGAGACATTTTAAGTGGTTCACAACAATATCTACACAATAAATTCCCTGGTCTACCTCTATTTTAATGGTCCATCAGATTTGCACAATTTTTTTCCCATGGTCTCCAATAAATATGTTTGATTGTAAATATGTGTAGTTATGGATAATAACGAAACATGAAAAATCAGAAATTACATGTTACAACAAATCTATTCAAATATGCGATCAAAGTTCGATATCTTTGACAAAAAAAAATTCCTTGCAAATTCGAATGGGACGGGTGAGTATTAAACTTCTTCTCCTAGGGAAGTTTCAAGGGAATTGGCAACCCGAGGTTTGATTTTTTTCCCCCTTTCAGTAGGTCCTTTCTCATTAAATTATAGAATTCTTTTTATAACCATGGCCGGTTATGTGCGCAACCAACGCTGTCAGTCTATGTATTTTAAATGGATAAACTAGAACACTATGCTGAAAATTCCTACCCATTCAAAGTGGGGTTAGATTCCCACATGACTTAGACAAAGTGGGGTGAACCTCCCATTTGAACTCCACACCAATACCAACATGGCGTATAAAGAGTTGCTCCACACCAACCTAGTGTATAGTGACTTAAGACCATAAATTGCTCAAGGGAGAGATCCCGAGATGCGTTTGGTCAAATAACGCAATGCCCTACTTGCCTTGGTGGCTGCATGAAAAGTGGTACATAGAATGTAATGGTTCACCTGTACCGTGATTGCATTCAACAGTCTTGACCTTAGCCCACCAGACAAATGTATCAGTTCAAGTAGACGGCCAGACTCAAACAGTCACGGTAGAACACATTAGACTTGACATTTCTATCTGATAAGCATGAATATCTCTAACTCGAACCAATTTGGAACTTCAAGATATGTCGGTCAAATATTCAAACTAACCGTAGTCTAAGAGTCTACTCTTTGACCTTAGAGGGTTTTGCCAAAATATGTTGTCTAAACTACTTTTAACCTTAGATGGTCTCATTTCTTGGTTTTGTTCTTTTTGTGTAAGATTACTCGTGGAATAAAAAATTCAATCTTATTTTCTGTAACTTTCTAGCTGGGGAATCTATGTGGACATTTTCGATTTTTGTTGGCTTTTGACTAAAGGAGATACATCATCAGTCAGCGATTTTATTGGTACCTTTCTCTTCTTGGTTTAATCTTAATGAGCCAATTTGTTTCATCCATGATATGTATGACATCCTATAAACATATCCTAGTATCAGTTTATGTAGCTCAATGGATGGCTTTTTCTAGCAGTGGATTAATTTATTAGGAATTTGAGACAATGATGTAGTAGAGTTTTCTTACAAGCACTATGAATTCCTTTGATCATTTCTCTAGAGGTCTAATTCAGTGAATATTATTGAGTTGTTTTAGTTTATAGCCTTGTCCATACTGTGACAGTTTATTGTGACCATTGAGTTTTTTTAGCGGTTTCAGTTAAAATAAAACGAGTTTGGATCTGCAGGGGAAGAAGAAAATAAGAAGAAGGGGGGTGGGAGAAGAAGAAAATGGGAAAGAAGAATGGACATTTATGTCTTTTTTTTAAATCCAGGATTAAAATAGTTATTTTCTTAAATTCTAGTCAAATCTTCCGTTGACAATTGAAGTCAACGGCATCCATGGTTAGATTAGCACATACATCATAAAGTTAGAGTTATTTTGGCGCATTCCATTTTATAGGGTTATATTGGCACATTCAGCCTAAAATTAGGGTTAGAAGTATAAAAATCTCTTTAAATGAAGGAGGATGGTTTTAAAATTTGTTAGAATAAAATATGATTTATTATTTCAGAATTGAAGGTTCAAATGAATAAAATAGCCCAAAAATTATATATAAATACATACTAAAGGAAAAATTATAAAATTTTGGGACCCTGCAATTTTGGGTCCAGTGCGGGAGTACAACTTGCACTGGGCTATGGACGGGTCAGGAAACTAAGAGTTGGTGCGACTGTAATGTCAGAGTTGGGGGAAGAGTAAGTGAATAAGAGTCGTTGTTTTTGGGTGGGTTGTTGATGCCCTATGATTGGGTCATTGGTCGCTAAGTGAGACCTAATGGATGTGTACCTACTGGGGGTGGGGAAGACTGCTCGCAAGGCCTGGGGTCTAAAGAGGTCTTTCTAGATTTCTTATGTTTTATAGTATTGCCTCAATGAAATTTGAATGTGTAGCTAAGGCTTGTTTATTCGAGGTGTTGATAGTCAACAGAGTGATTGCATGGTTTGGTTGGTAGATTTTATTGTTTTTCTTAATTATTTAGTTGTATTATTTAGTCATGCCTATGGAGTTACATGTTTTCCCAATGGTATGTTTTAGATGTGAGTTCTATAGTGGTGGCTGATTGTAATCTTAGGGCTAGTGTTCGTTGAGTTTGTCTTTAGACTATGTTAGAACGGGATTTGTCTAAGAGCTCTTAAGTATGGTGAATACTTGTTAATCTTTTTGTGTGTGCTTATGGAGTGTTCTAATTAGAGGGTTTAAGGTGCCTTTGGTTGGCTACTTGGATTGTGCCAAGTGGTGTAAGAAAGATAAGAGTGTTAGGGTTTGCAGTCTCCCGATGATAAGGTAGGTGATTCTACACTTGTGTCGTTGTGCTGGTGTGTTTTAGACGTATGAGAAGTTGTGGGCGATCTTATTGTATCTTCCACAGGACGTGAGTGGCTTTATTACCGATAGAGTTTGTAGGTGATGTGAGTGGGTCTGTGTGTTGTATTTTGGGCCGATGTTTATACAGACTGATATCTAAGCAGTATTTTATAGCCTAAGATGTAGTGGGCTCGTGAGTCGATAAGTATGCCATGTGGGTAGAGTCTTTTCAGATTGTTCTTGTTGAGAATGTAGAATATTACGAAATTCTATTTCCCAAGACTAAATAATCGGTCAATAAATTTTTTGAGAACGTGGAGATGCAACTTTTTAAGTGTTTTAAAATGAGGGTTTATCCCCCTAGGCTAGTTTAGCCTATAAAATAAGTTGTTATTAGAGTGTTTACACAGTTGTGGTTGTGTATTGTTGAATGTTTGGGGGGGTGATGAGACGTCAAATGCATGTATTTTCTGAAGTATTTAACATCTCTTTTGTTATCTTTTTGAGGAAGATTGCTAGATTTAGGTAGGTTTACATCATAAGGGGTTTAGATAACCATTTTTGGTTATCGTATCTAAATCCTTCATTTTGTAACCTAATTTTAGTCTAATAGATTTAAGGTCCTTACGAGCATCTAGATTCTTTTTGTAAGCTTAATTTGTAGATTGCTCGTAAGAACTTTAGAGTATTTTAGTGAAGGCCATTCGTAAGGATGATAGAAAATTGAAGGCCACGAGTAAAAACGTGGTAGAAGACAAAAGGGTCGAAGAAAGAAGACAAAGAAGAGGATGAATTGTGATCCGGAAGTTCAAACCAAATTTATGGAAATGATCCGAAAAGAACCAGCCTTTGAGGGTGTCACCATTGGATTCATCTTCTTGAGCACTATAAAATCGACTACAAGAACTCTCGAAACGGATCAGCGGTTCATCCGTAGCGACGCAAAGACCGGCCGGCTGAAGACGCGCGCCAGGCCTTAACCGCGCACGGCCAGAGCATAAACCATGCGCCCAGCGCGCGCATGGAGCATTAACCGCGCGCGCCCGGTTAGCAGAGGTAGAAACGACCAGTGTGTTCATTGCGGCCCGCAGCGGTCAAACGGGCTGATGCCTATTTAAGCATTTTTTTCAACTTCTTCTTCCTAACTTCATTTTCACCCAAACTTTTACTCTCAAAAACCCTAGTTCTCCTTTATTTATTCATCATTTCTCCAATGTTTTCCATGGATTCTTATGCTTTTGTTATGGGTTTTGCTAATCTAGGCTAAATATACTCTTGGGAGCAATTGGTAAGCATTTCTAGTATTAATTTGTGAGATTTGATCTATCCTATTTCGTGCTTTGATTATCAAGTATATTTTGTGTTTCTTGTGTAATTAATGCATGATTTAGACTAGGATGATCAACTAGTTGGAGATTATGAATTGATTCTTTGCTATGTTTTTGCCAACATGATAGGCCGGTCCTAAACCAGGCAGGTACGTAACTCACTTCATCGCACATACTGCTTTCTCTCTATACCCCCCAATCTCTAACTTTCACGTTCATCAAAGAGAAACATTGCCCTTCATGCACGACTTCCATGCAAAGCCGCCCGGTCAAACCCCCATATATTTGTTAGCTATTTTACCCCGAGAAGGGAGTTTACATGTGTGCAGGCACAGAAAAAAGAAAGAAGGCGAGCTTTCTCAAATCTGATACATACGGCAAAAGGCACGGAGTGACTACTGATTCAAGGCAGGGAACAAGGCACCACACCATGCAACCACAACACCATCTTCGTGCTTCACCGAGCTTCGCATACACTACCTAGTGGCCAATTTTGTAAAATATTTGTGTAACAACCTTGTATATCTGGATCTTTGTAAACTGGGAAACTAAAAGGAAAAAAGGGGGCCAGGGAGTACGAGACACAAAAAAAAAGAAGAGTGCCCAGTAATTACTCAAAATAAAAGAAGAATAAGAAAAAAGGAGATAAGAAAAGAAAAAAAATAATAATAATAAGAGGGCCATGAAAAGGGATGCCCAATCGGTAGCACCCTTACTCCACAAAAGCCGATTTTTGCTGATTTACTACCGGTATTGCATAATAACACCAAACCCGGAAATGGTTGCCTATTTACCAAAAATGGGAATGGCAGTAAAAACTGCTGCGCGGAGTCGAGCGGATAATTGTCTCACTTTGATACCATATCGGTGGCTTCATCGTACCATCAATTTCAATCTGTGCATAGACCGGTAATGCACAGCATCATCAAATCCGGAAATGGTTCCAACTTACCTAAAGTTGGAAGGACAGTACAAACTGTTACACAGAGTCAAGCGTCTCAATTGACTCACTTTGATGCAAAGTCGGTGGCATCATAGTAACATAAATCCCGATTTGTACATCTTTCCGGTAATGTACAATATCCACAAACCCGGTCATGGTTGCCCACTTACCAAAAGTGGGAAAGGTTATTACTGAATAACCAACTCTAGTACCATATCGGTAGTACCACCGTATTCCCAATTCCGATCTATAGTACCACCACGGTGTGCTATAGCAACACTAAAACCGTGCTTTGGTTGCCCACTTACCAAAAGTGGGGAGGGCAGTTATAGAGCTGCCACGCAGGTATACGCGGCATAAGTATACCAACACCAGTCTAGACATCATCCCACACTGCAGCCATAGGACGTCTGGGGGATTGAGGGCAAGATCGCACACTGC
>JAULKJ010000010.1:7519429-7531635 GCA_032355405.1 Rubia balearica
ATGACCACTCATTCCCTGATTAGGAAGAAAATCATCCACTCCCTAAAAACATAACACCAATAGGAAAGATAATATATCAATTATCATTTTTCTCAAGAAAATTTTAAAAAAACAAACAACACACCTCCCCGACCCATAGGCCTTTTAACCACCACTGCATGTGCTCACATTTCAGAATGAAAGCTCAGCCTACTTTCCCACATTAACTCTCGACCAAAACATACATTATTGTTCCAAGATGGCATCATAGTGGACTCCCTACAAGCAATATAAATAAAACTAGCCTTCCAACCTTCGCTCACATACATATTTCAGAACATCAGTCACTTGGGTTAAAAGGTCATCTAGAGCCTGGTTTCAGACACCCTATCTAACTGATAGTAAGCAGAAAACATACCTAAGTTAAATGCAGCGCAGACCTTATGGCATATTCGTTCAAAACCAATCAATATCGCTACCCCATAAGGGGGGAATTGAGCTAGACCAATATAATATGAATTTAAAGCAAATAAAAATATTCAATCATAGGAAAAGTTAAACCACATTGCAATTGACACTCAAAAACACTAACCATGCTCGTTGGTGCCTGCATCATTGTATCATTGATAGTAGGAATAGCAGCCACATCAGAAGATAAGAAAGGATAAAAATCCCTCAAAAAAGAGGCATTGGTTAAGGCCAGAACGCTACAATTGACCATTTCGATACTAGACAAAGGAAAGAAACTAGTACCAAAGAGTAAGGACAAAGATTAAAGCCAGAAAATTTTAAGCAACGGTACAACTAGACAAGATTAAAACCCTTTTTGTATTAACCCTATGGAAGTATAATCGCTACAGATTCCCTGTTCTCTTTACATAAGGAGCAAATACTCACTACGCCGTCAATTACAAACCTCATAATGCATATTTAATGATTAAATGTCCTTTAATTTAATTTCAAATATGACTTATGAGTTCGCAATGACTCCTTGGCTAGGGGGGCTTATGATATACACCTCCATTAGCCACACATAGTTTGAAACTAAGATAATATCTCAAGTCTTGTAAACCAAGTAAGCAACAACCTCACTAATAATGACACCTTGCTAGGAGCGATCCATCCTAGGAGAATCTAGAAGAAGAGAAGGTCCGTACCTATAACCTTGCCACTAAAGAAATTATATAAGAACATGATCCACGATCTGCAAGGATTGCAGAACACATAAAAAATAAATAGTTTATCCATGCAGAAGAACAAGTAGCACATCTTTTCCTGAAATTACATATACATCATTCATATACTGATTTAAGCATCAGAGGAAGATCCCTGGGACTTCCAGGGACCTTATCTTGCAGGTATCAAAGAGATACCATGGAAGATTCAGCTGATTCCTGGTGTTATAAAGGTTTAGAATGAATTCCCCGCATCAGAACTATTGAACTATCAGGTTTCCATTAAGCTTTCGGCATTCAAGACTTATCAAGCAATCTTAATGAATTTCTTATGGGGTCTTTATCATGATGAAATTCTCACTTTATTAAGTGGTGGGTTGATGTTTCACCATATTACTTGACATCTATTAGAAAGATTCGAGCTAGTGGTCAGATGGAATATCACATCAAAACATAAAGAAAAACTATGTTTTCTCACAACATACACAAAGGAAACACAGTGAAAAATCAACCTACCAACCTAGAGGCCAATAGTCGAGCGATGGTGTAACATCTGACACCAGTGGAAGATCTAGCTTGGAATCAATAAAGGTTGGAAAATCAGCAACAACTTTTTCGGGTCCAGATCGATACAACTCTAAGCTTGAGGGTTGAGTTCCCCATCTCATCTGTCAATCAGCTCGTCAATGCCTTTGGAAACAAACCACCAATGAATTTTGGTTAATCAGCCACAGGGCATCACAAATTTAACTACATACTCAAGATGTGAGTGACGAGAAACTATGAGGACTAACCTAGCCAGTCAGAAAAACAAGTTCTCTTTGGACTTGAATGATAGGGGAAACCCAAAGTTGACGGTCCTTGAACCCTCCTTCGTAAAGCCCAACATCGCTACTGCAAACCAACCAATGGGTGGCGAAGCTCACTAAGTCATTCAAATGGTTTGGACGATGCTACCCTAGCTAAAGAAGATATGAGCATGCCTAGTGACATAAATATTCCGAATGTGAGATCCCTGTTCTCCTTTGTACTAGGAGTCGCACCTAAGAAAATGCATAGACAACTGCAATGAGCAAGCTAAATGCACAACAACAAAAAAAAACATGATAGTTAATGTAGATATGAACCCTTCCATTGATAAATTGAAATGGTGATTGCTCGTAAAAAAAATAGAGGGCAATCGGTTGATGATATAAGTGACAGCAGCAAAAATACCGTGCTACTGAGAAAGAGGAATATATGATTGGTATAACATAAACAAGCTCATTTAAGCAATGTGAATTTTCTGATATTTGGCCCTATCATTTTGCTAAGGAGCATATGAGCAAGAAATTTGATGATGAATTCCTTTAGTGAATTGAGTTAAATTAATCATTTAATTTCTTGTTCGCATATCAAGAGGCAAGGAAGGGGCATGAAAAGAAATTTGATGATGAATTCTCTTGGTGAATTGGCTAGAAATTTGGTAATGAAATTTTATTGAATTGAATGGTGGTTTGGCGAAATAAAGTTCAAAAGTATATTAGTCACTCCATCACACCTTAAACTGCAGAGAGAGAGAGAAAAGTGGGTATTTTTCTACGTTGCCAAAAGCACTGAAAAGCTAGTTGAAGGACTGTGGAAGTGACTGGAAAGTTGATATTTTCTCTGCTGTTAACAGTGGAAGTGCTAAATTAAATAAATTACAGGTCCAATTGAGATGTAAAAATTCCCCGTACAAAATAGGCTCCAAAATTTTTAATTTGAAGCCAAAATACTCAAAAACTTAAAATGTCCTCCCTAGATTACATCACTCAACAACTCTATTTACACCAAAAAAAATCAATTCCTAAGCATTTAAAGTACCAAGTTGCCAGAATCTCCAGAATTGGACCGGGTAAAAAAGGATTTAGTTCAAGCCATTTATTGCAGTTTCATGTGAATGGTCAACACCTGTGAAAATTGATACAAGGAATCATTACAATGCCCACTTTCTACAAACAATACAATTCTACAAATTGTCAGTTCAATGTCGTTTTTGGAAGAAAAAAAACAGAGCAACAAAAACATACATATTCGAAAAACCTTAAATTTTATCAGAGTAACAAAAACATACAAATCTAAAAAAATTTAATGCCAATTTTGAAAAAAAAATGAAGCTACAAAAACTTACAGATCTGAAAATTCTCGACAAATAGCAAACACCCACCATTTAATTTAAAAAATTAACATGAATGGCAGGTTAATTGAAGCAAAAAATGACTCAAAAACAACAAACTTTGCATTTAATCATAAAATAAAACCATAAATGTTCAAGTCGAGGACCAATTTACAGATAAAAACACATCTCACTATCGGATTCTTGAAAATAAAAAGCAATAAACTTACAGATGCAACCTGAAGAATGAGATTGAGTTTCAAATATGAGTATAATCAGATTAGGAAAATGAAGGAGATGATGAAGATCTGCCGGAGAATCGAAGTGGTTAGGGTTTCAGATTCGTAGAAGGGAGAAGAAGTGGAGAAGGAGATAAAATTTGTGAGGATAAGGGAGCTTTGGGCATTGGAAAGTGAGAGAGGGAGAGGAATAAATGGGGAACATCAAAATTAAACACGGAGTTGTGCTGGCGAGAGTAAAGGCCTAGGACACTTGTGCTTTTGTGCTCGTAATAGCTCAAAATCTCACCACTAATCAGCCCTTTAATCAGTCCACCAGCCCAGTAAATAATTTCAAATTCAGGGACTTTTCAGAATTTGACACACGGTCAAACGGTCCATTTTAGGAATGTTTCAGAAGGTGTAATTTAGGATGAAACAATCCAAAATGGAAGTGGGCAATTTGACCTGGGACGGAGGGAGTATATCCCACACCAAGCTACATATTAACTATTCATTTGGTCAAAATTGTTTAATTTTGACCATAAAATTGAATTGGTGGGTAGTTAAAAATATTATCGTGCGATACCTCGTTGGATTCGTTATACTCTCTGTCGCAAATCAAACTGCACCCTTACTTTTTTCAGGTCAAACTTGTAATTTTTTGCTGTAAATTTAAATTGATATATAATAAAAGTATCATGTAAAATTTTGTTAGATTAATCTTATCATCTATTTTCAAATTATCAAATTTTTATGCAGTACTATTATACGTAGTTAGTGATATCAATAGTCAAACATGGTTTTTTAAAAACGTGAAAAAGTGAGGGTGCGGTTTGAACTGGGATAGTGGAAAAATTAACATACTCCCTCAGTTTTTCTATTTACGGCACAATAGGTTTATGTGCTTGGATTTAGGTGAAGAAAATAAATGGATGAAATTGAATGCAGTAACTAAAAAGTAGAATGAGTGGATGCAATTGAAAAAATCTTGTCAAAAATGGAAAGAGTGTCAAATAAAAGAAAATATCATTTGTAATAAGTGTGTCATAAATAACAAAACAAAAGAGTAAATTTTAAAAATATCAACTTTCCATCAATTTTAATTATATTTGAGTATCAACTTTTTTTAAAGTTAATTATTAAAAATTAAAATGTTCAGTTTGATTTGGGAGGGCGTGATGGAGTAACATGACAAAGGGGGTTAATGCAATTGGGCCTATTATTGGGTATAGGCCATTGAAATGTGTAACACTGCACCGACTCTACCAGAGGTCACAAGTCTTACTGAATGAAGCAGAATCAGCAGAAAGGATTCCATTGCATTGAGGTGCATGTGAATTTGGTACTGACTTTTTCTTCGTGTCCGAACAACTTTAACCTCATCTTCCCACTCATTCTCTGACATCCCTCCTTTCCTGACCAACCTGTCCCTCCTCAATTTTGTCATCATCCCATTCCCTCCTTTGTTATTGCCGTTATGGAGTTCTGGGCTTGACCTAAGTATGTTTTCTTGAACTCCTTTCCACCCCATTTGGTTTAATTTAAATTAATAAAGCCATGAAAAGATCCCAATTTGTACAGTAAAATTGACAAAAATCAACAACCCCCTTTCATTTTTTCCTCTATAAAATCACCCAACAAAAATAGAGCCCCAATCACTCAACAGACAACACTTCTCAGCTCTCACAAATGGTGGCTATGGCAATGCTGAGACCTCTTCTTGTTCTGCTTCTTGCATCCCTCACGTTGTTTCAAATTTCAGGTGCCCTTTTCACTGATGTACGATTTATCGCACGTTCTGAGTTGCTCTTATTTGCTAATGTGTGGAAGAATGTGTGTTGTTACAGTTGAGGTTTCAGCAACAACTATGATATTCAACAACAAATGCGAGCACACCGTGTGGCCGGGTATCCAGCCGGGTGCGGGGCAGCCCAATTTAGCCCGGGGCGGGTTCAAGCTCCCGCCCAAGAAATTCTACTCCCTCCGCCTCCCGGCGGGATGGTCCGGCCGCGTGTGGGGCCGCCACGGCTGCTCGTTTGATGCCTCCGGCCGCGGCCGCTGTGCCACCGGGGACTGCGGCGGCGCTCTGTTCTGCAATGGCATGGGTGGGACCCCTCCGGCTACCTTGGCGGAGATCACTCTAACGAAGGAGCAGGATTTCTACGATGTTAGCCTTGTTGATGGATACAATCTTGCCATCTCTATCATGCCATTTCGTGGATCAGGTAAAGGTGTGATTTTTCTTTTTTTCTTTCTTTAATGGATTTTAATCTGAGCTCTTTTGTTCGTTTATGTTAAGATTCTAAAATGACTGATCACCTGATTTTTATATATTTTAAGCAATGACCAATCAAACTGGGATGAAGTCCAAACAAATATTATGTTTAAACTAAATTTTACTTCTCTGATAGGATCCTTTTGTTCGTTTCTGCTGCCACAGTAAAAAAAAAAAGCTTGATCTTCTTTCATTTTCTTGAAGAAAGATGACAACTTTATTCAAATCTAGACTCTGGACGTTTTCTTAAATTCAGACAGTAATAATCATAGAACCTACTACCTAGTGGCTTTAACCTCCATTATCATCGGTGTTTAATCGCTGGACAGCATTCGATTTCATTAGAATCTCGTAGTTATTCATATTCTTCTGTTCCTTTCTGTCTAATGAATCACCAAGCCATGCTTGATCTGCTTCATTTTCATTCAGAAAAGTGGTAATCTCATTAGAGTGTAGGAAATCAATCATTAGTATTTTACTGAAGCAGAGTGGGAGTTGAATGTTGCTAGGTAATCAATCAGCAGCATTTGACCTACCATGAGAGTCCTACATATGAAACCTCTGGTTCAGTTGGGACTAATCAGTTAGACTTGCTTGATCCACTGACATTTTCCTGAAGCAAGATGATGGTATTGTACTGTCTTTCTGTTCATCTATGCTTGATCTGCTAACATATTCTTGATGCTTTGGTTGTTGGTAGGTAAATGCAGCTACGCTGGATGTGTGAGTGATCTGAACACCATCTGCCCAGTTGGGCTTCAAGTGAGATCCCATGACAACAGAATAGTGGCTTGCAAAAGTGCTTGCTCTGCATTCAACTCCCCAAGATTCTGCTGCACAGGAAGCTTTGGGAACCCTCAAACATGCAAGCCGACAGCATATTCCAAGATCTTCAAGTCAGCCTGTCCGAAGGCTTACTCTTATGCTTATGATGATCCCACTAGTATCTCCACTTGCACTGGTGCAAGCTACATGGTCACCTTCTGCCCCCACCATTAGAATCCTCATCACTTTACTAGGTCTAAGCTAGTTCTAAACTAGTTCTACGCACTAGGAGTACTATATATGATCCCAATATTTGAGATTCTTGGGTGTATTTCTGGATTTTGCTTTGAGAACTGCCATTACATTTTATCAGGGTGTAATGAGATTGTTGGCACTCGTTCTTATCTTCATTCCATTAAGTGCTACCGCGAGTTCTGCTATTCATACCGTGATCATACTAGCTGTATGCATATCGCCTACATCCACCGTCCTATCTTGCTATGTTGATAACTGTGAAATCGTTTGTTTCAATTCTTCCAGTGGAAGTAGGATCTTCAGTAGCGGCAGTGCAACTGTATCCTACGGTTTATGAGATCGCTAACTTTGAAATTAAGTTTAGTACGTGGTTTTTGGTTATAAATTATGGAATTTGCGGTTTGGAATCCATTTTTCCTTAATGTCGATGTTCTTTCCATTTACTGTTTGCCATTTAAGGTTTGGCTTGATTAAGTCTCGACCCAATCTTCCTTCTCAGTTTTTCCTATCCAAATACTGCAACCAACATTGCACTCCAGTGAGTTTCTGCTAGAGAGTGCAAAAACTGATAGATGCAGTTGACAAAATAGGAAATTTTTGGCCAAGAGATAGTGACATACTGAAGTGTGTCGACAATGCTCCAATAAAAGGATGGATTGGGAAGAGGATCACTAACTCCAACAACTCGAGACCCAAGTTCTGTGGGAGTAGAAATGGGCTGAGCCCCAGACAAACGGCTCCGCTCGAGAATATCACAAATGAACTTCTACTGTGAGATTTAGGAGAATTGAGCCAAGACGAGTAACTTCTATGCCCAGAAAGTAGGGGAGGGACCGAGTTCCTTCCGGGAGAAGTCACGATGGAGAAGACCAACAAACTTGTCAATGAAGACTGTATGAGAACTCGTGATAACTAAATCATCAGAATAGACAAGTACGTAGACCACATTAGGACCATAGTGCTTAACAAAAGAGGGATAGATCAAAGATACGGGCCTTGAACCCATGATGAAAAAGAGAGGCAGTGAGATTCTGAAACCAAACTAGAGGGGCTTACTTTAAGCCATAAAGAGCCTTGTGAAGCCGGCATACATGGGAGGGATTTGGAGCAATAAAACCATGTGGCTGATCCATGAACACAGTTTATGGAAGATCGCCATAGAGGAAGGCGTTGTTGACTCCCGCCTTCCAAAGAGGTCAACTAGAGGAGATAGCCAAGCTCAAGACAAGGGGACAGTGCTGGGGTTTGACCATGGGGCTAAAGGTATCAAAGTGGTCAACCCTAACTTCCTGATGAAAGCCATTTTCCACGAGACAAGCTTTGTAGCGCTCGATGGAGTCATCTGACTCCCGCCTGACCCTGTACACCCACTCACAATCAACCACAATAGTATTCAGGGGACGCGAGACAGTCCCATATCCTATGAGTCATTAAGTCATCATATTCATTTTGCAAAGCATGCTGCCAGTTAGGACCATTGGAAGCATGATGAAAGAGAGTGGGTTCAAGAGAGGTAATGAGGGCAGTTAGGAAAGGATATATGGTGGTGATGAGAGCTTTAGATTTGAGAGAATGAGTGGAGGAATGAGTGTTCATAGTGTGAGTTGATTGTTCAGAAGGGCAAACCCAGGTAGGAGCATTTGGTTAAGGATGGGGAGGAACAGATGAAAGAGGTGGGACTGATTAAGGCAACGTTGAGGAAAAGATAGAGGGTGAGATGTGTAAGAATGGCGAGTCTAATTCCATTGGTGGAGAGGGAGGACTGGAATGTGGCACACGGGGAAGATCCGACGGATCCATAGTAGTAGCCTGACTAAGGGGTGAAAGCAGAACAAGGCAGGAGGGGATGACGATGGTGAAGATGACAAGTCTGGATATGGAAAGACAGACTCATCAGAGTTAACAAATTGAAGATATATATATGTGCGAGAGGTGGTATGATTTCTATTCCTTGTCAAACAATCTTCCTATGGATAGAGACGAGAGTGATGGTACGGTTGATGATGTAGACAATAGTATGTAAAGCCCTCTCCCTGAACTTGATAGGTAGACAAGAGTGTGTAAGAAGAGCTAGACCTTTTTAACAATCATGTGATTGCGTCTTTCAGAAGATCTGTTCTTCTCTGGAGTGTGGGGATAGGAAACTTGGCGGCGGATACCATGACAGGTAAGAAGCGTGGAGACGTTGCGGTATTCACCTCCCCAGCCGAACTGAAATGTTTTGACTTGAGTGGAAAATTGGGTTTGAAAAGGTTGAGAAATAGTTGAACAATAGAGTAGACTTGGGATTTAGCAGATAAAAAGTAGAGCCTGATGAATAAAACTCATATAGTAACGACAAGTGGAGGTAGATAATTCCGGGGAAGGGCCCCAAACATCTGAATTAATTAAATCATTTTGAACACTTGAAAGCTTCCGTTGCTTTTCACAGTATCCTTCAGCTCTTCTGGTGATGGGAAATAGAGCGCTGACCGAGCCCATTTTATCTTTACCTACTTTTCCCTGCAACAATTTGTAGCATATCCAACCTCAAGTATGTAAATTAGGCAGAATTTCCAGATTTTGTTTTTGTTTTCATATTACCTCTTTTGCTAGGTCTAACCGTATGGGTCCTAGGGGTAGAAAATTTGTACTGTATAATGAGTCATGTGCTCTGTTTGTCCCACAAGCCCAACTGAAATTACGATCACCATCAATCCTCTACGGATTATCTCTTTTGCTCGAGCATTTAAGATGAATTCCGTGTCCACGGAAAATTGAGCTAACTAAGCATCACAAACCGCAACCGGAGTATTGATATAGAAAATCCTATCCCCGTTGTAAGATGGGGACTCGGATCAGGTAGCTACTCTTCAGAGACCTTACTAAGCCATTGTGCTGAGTTTGAGCAGTACGTGAATATAATTGAATCTATCGGGAACAATTTATGATGGAAAGACTTGAGAGCGTACTAGTAAAATACAGTCTGTCCACGGGAAGATTGTTTGACAAGGAATAGAAATCATTGGATGAAAGATCTTTAAAGAAGGCATGGGATTCTATGATGGGTCTACCGCCTCATTAATGATCTTTATGATTTTGAACGTGCGAGAACCCATGTTAGAGCCTAAATCAGCAAGCCATGTTGAATGTTGATGATAGAGAAAATTGGTTTTTCAATACCAAGTGATCTGATATTGTAGCATTTAGCCTAAATCAGCCTAATTCATATGGCACAGACGTGCCGCTCAATTTACCTATAAGACATGTCCTAGGAAATCGACCGTGTAATTTTATAGTCATTGTTGCTCAGAAGTTCAAATAGCCTAAAATGCGCATCCCAGGAAAGAGATCGTGTAATTTTACACGGTCTGTGCTGCTTAGTTTGTTCATGACCAAGGCCCATGGAACAGATCGTGTAATTTTACACGGCCAGTACTAGGATTGATGTGTGTGGTTAGTGTTGTTTATTTGGGGTATTAAATTGAACTTTTATGAGGATAATGTGCGATTTAGATGTGTTTTCTGTGCAGATTTAATGATTGGAGAATTTTGGAGGTGAAAGCAAGAAAGATGAGAAATTGAAGATTTTGGAGTTTAAATGGGAGATTAATACTATACTATTTTGTGAAAGCAAGAAAGATGAGAAATTGAAGATTTTGGAGCTTAAATGGGAGTTTAATACTATACTCTTTTTTCCAACGGGTTTTTTAATGGGGTAGTATGCTCCAATGAGTATTGAATTTTCGTTATTCCAGCATTTGATGAAAAAGAAGAAAAGAAGCAATTAGAAGAGAATGAAGATTGGAATAATTAATGAAGAAATATTGCTTCTTGATTTTAAGATTTGTAATTTAAATAATTATAAGAAAAGAAATGTATACTTTTCTTATTATTATTTAGTTAGATATAGTAATAATGGTAATTATCATAAAATTGTATTTACTTTCCAATTACTTTAGAAGATTGAAAAAGTAGGATTTATGGACATATAAAAGCACTCGAACGCACGGACGAGTCTTTTATATTGGCCATAGTTTAGCTTTCGTTTTTGTCTTTCATACAGTAGTGCGCAGACATTGAGTGACTAATTATTTGGGTGCATAATTAGTTCTAATCGTCGAAGTCACGGTTTGCAAATCCTTTGATTTCGTTATTATTATGATATTGATTATATATTTGTTTAGTTTAATTATTAGAGTCTGTCACTTGAAAAACGGTCTTTCCATAAGTTATGGAAAGACCAAGGTTTAAAGTGTAAATTAGAAGAAATTAAGATAAAATTTTTGGGTTGCATGAATCGGGTTATAAACTTTATAACTACTACATGTTGTACAATTAAATTTTAATATTGCAACTTAAACCTTTTACCTTTTATATTTTTAATTAAACCCCGTCTTTCCATAAGCCGATGGAAAGATCGTCTTTCCCAAGACTTTGCCTAATTATTATGTGTAGTTAATTTATATATCCAGAATAATAAGTAATAGTTTAAGAATCGTGAGATCTAATTATTTTATAATTGATTTGTATGTGTTCTTGATTGTTCTTGATTTAATTTATTCTTAATGTGTTTAATTCTGGCCAGCTTGAATATTATTAGAATATTGCTATTTAATTCCATCAATGCGTAATCGTTGGAAATGATTAGTAAGTAGCGAGTTCTTGTGGAAGTTATATAGATAACTAGTTAAGACTATAACCAACAAGATGAGGAACAATTAAGTATGCGTTACTACTTGTGAATACTTGGGTAATTGCTATATCGGATTCTTTTCATTCTTAATGTTATCGAGATGTGTATTTGATTCAGTGAATACTTTCCAGAGACATCTTGGTAAGAGAAACAATTGTTTAATTATAATTGGTCAATTGTCGACTAGGTAAGAAAGAATTGAAAGAGTTTAAACAGATACTTATCGTCTTATAACTGATAGATACATATAAATTGATTTAACTTTGAGCCGATGATCGATGTTTAACTAATGTAAGCTATTCCGAGCTGATTGCATTCATCATATATTTTTCTAGATTTCTAGATTTGTTAGTTTGCATTTTTAATTCATATTTGATATTTGTTAGTTTGCGTCATTAGTGTTAGAAAAATTTAAAAATTAAGGCGTGGTGGCTATACCAAAAATATTTTATATTAGTAGGTATTTTTATTATAGTTATTGCTATGTTCTTCGTGAGATCGACTCTACTTACTACTGTACTGATCTCATCTATAGAGTTTGTAGATGATTTTGGTGAGTGAAACGACGTTCACCAAGGATACTAGGCACGATTCGTGTTGGTTGGCACGAACTGGTTAGCACGGGTTTGACCAAGACTTTATTATCTTTCTCTCTCTTCCTAACACGGTGTAAGGCAGATGTGAAGGTAGAAACTTGTACTTTTCCCTCTCTCTTCATTCAATT
>JAULKJ010000010.1:7537482-7549604 GCA_032355405.1 Rubia balearica
CATATGATTCTGAACTTAATCAATGGCTAACAGTATGTTGAAACATATGTATGCTGACTCTCGCAGTACTCTCAGAATGATAAAAAATATGAGTGCATATTTTTGCAATTAAGTAATACAGCTGACGACGTCCTCTATTTATAGTCTATGATTAGATCAGAAGCCCCCATATTTATCTCCGCAATATTTCGATTCCATATATTCTTCTGAAACATATCCAAATCCCTTAAATAAAAAGATTTTCCTTATCTCAACATATCCCATGATATTCCATAAATCTAATTCCTTAATAATAGGGATTTTTCATAAATCTAATATTCTTTAATCACATGCCTAAAATAATATATTGTGAAATATCCAATCATCAATAATTCAAGCAATATCTTCAAGCAATTAAATATTTTTTAGGTTTCAGCAGTCCGTATGTTTCAACATGGATAGTTTTTCTTTTTTCAGAGTGTTCACAAATGCCAACTAAATAATATAATGCATTCTGCATGACTTTACAATTCCCCCTATGGCATTTTGTGGACGCAACCATTTTGTAATGTAGAACACAAAGAAAAAACTTCCAATCTTCACAGCATAAGAATTCCAAAAATGCAATGTTGATACTGAGTACTGAATCTGAATCGATAAGAATGCCTAAAGAAAACCAGAAATCCAGAAATCCAAATATCCAAAAATAAATTCAGATTATTGAAATTAATATCCAAAATCCTCCAAAATATTCTCCCCCTGGTGCCATGAGCATGTTAAATGTAGCAGAAACACAGAAAATAACAAGAAATAGCAAGAAAATATGCTCCCCCTGAAACCAACAACTGATTTATGTTGGAACTATATAGCCAGTGCAGAAACTTCAATCCTGTTCAGGAGCAGCAATCTGTGCTTTCAACCGATCCTTCTCTCCCTCAATTCTAGCCTTCTCAGCCCCCGCGACCGTAATTTGAATAGCCAAAGCACACAACTTAGCATCTATGGCAGCAATTTTGGCCTTCTTCTCATCATCCTCATAAGTGGAAGCATTCAGATTCCATGGAAAGTCATGTACCTTCCTCATTTCAAAAGTCTTCTTGTTAGGCCGGAGAGACTCGTTATTCACAATCTCATCCTCATCCTTAGCTTTCACCCTTTCACTTCTGACCAATACAAAAATAAGGCAAGGATATACCAGTGCATGCTTAGCCTTGGGAGAAATTTCCTGTCTCACAATGCTCTGTTGTATGAACAAACCAGTTTGACTGGCCTATGTGTTCCAACAGAGTAAAACAACTTTGCCATTTCCTTGGTGAGAGTAGTTGTGTTGGTAGACATCCAGCAGTTCACAACAACCTAGTGTAGACAAAAGAATCAAGAGGATAAATATGAAGCCTTGTCATACCCTTGAACTGGCCACTGAGTTTGATAACCACCTGAAATTTCAAACAAAATTTGGTTCTCAGTGACCCCTAGCTCCTCAACAAACACCCCGTCAAAATCTGAGGTTTCAGACCCAACAACCAGTTAATTTTTCCAGCTGAGAAGTTTATGATCTTTCCTCTTACATAAACCCGGCCACACCAACGATAATCCTTCTCTAAGTTCCCAACCATCAGGTAACATTACACCTCATAAACAAGCTGTTTATTGTAATCCTCATACACAGAAGCTGCTACATTCAGACCTAACAGCTCCAAAAAATATGAAAAACCACTCTCCCTGTATGCCTCAAGATCCACTGGTCTCTCAGGGATGATCTTCCTTTGAAAGAATACCTTCCACATCTCTTCATAGTAATCACATAAAACTTTGTTGATATGAATCTTCTTGCTAAGACTCTAGATTGCGAAATTTCAGATCTTTGACTAAAGGAGGGATTTTGCAAACCCTAGTATAGCCGCACAAGCTTATCAAAACTATCCCTCAAGATCTTGAATAGCTCAAGATTTATGAAGCTAACTAGCCCGCAGGTTTAGTTCTCAAATCCAAGGTATTGATACTTAATTAACCAGCAGGATTAAGAAACAATGAAGAAGCTCACAAGAAATGAGTATGACTCAAATTTTTTGAATATATGATTGATAAAATGGTTCGGGCAGTCTCGGCCATACCCCTCTATTTATAGGAATAATCTGTCCCTTAAACCCTAATTACAATTGGAAACTGAATCAACTTATGACAGCTTTAAAAGGCTAAAACCATATCTAACTAGAACTCCTCAAATAAATGGTAATCTACTCGAATTATTCTTCAAGAAACCTTGAATAATATTATCTTATCTAATCTTACCAAATCTAAGTCTAATGAAAAGAAAACGCAATATTTTTGAAACCCTAATGAACTGGGTCAAAAATACTGGGCTGAATTTTTGAAACAAGCCCTTCAAAAGCCCATATGGCCGAGCTATGGACCAAAATAAAATAACGTTACAATAATTTACAAAGCCCTTCAAGCACTAGCCCATTTAGTCTTGCGTTCTTCATCATGAAGTTGATCTATCAAAACATTCAATGATGTATCTCTAAACTTCATTCTTGGCCTAGTCATTGGTCCAACCATGTCACTTAGCGGATCCCGAGCATAACCCTTGAATGTTTCATCAAGTCGTGGAATGTCTTCATCTATGGTGGTAGTCGTCTTGGCATCTCCATCATTTGTGAAGATACCATCACTTACAAGGGGTGCAGGGAGAACAATCTTCTTCTTGGGGTTTGGAGCATCTCTCTTCTTCTTCTTTGCTGGTTGTGATGACTTAGGTGCTGGCTCCTTTCTCTTGGCCTTCCTTGTAACCTAAACTTAAAACACCTACAAGTTTAAGTATTAGCACTTCCGAGGTAAACTTAAAGCACCGAAAAGTTAAAAGTGAACATTAACCAAATGCTACATGCTTAAAAAGCAAAATCATCATAATCAGCTTAATTCATCAAGAAAAGCTTCAACAACGATGTACTCAAACCAAAAATCACATTAAAACACACCTACATTATATTTTAAATCACAACCACCTATTAAATATACAACAACAGACACAAACTGTCATTTCTACTGCATAGAAACTGCTGGATTTGAAGCCATTTTCCATTGGAAACATGTACAGCTACGCAATAAAAAATGAAATGAATCGTAAGGAAGAACCCTGCATATTCACGTACCCGAATAATGAAAAGGTATACAACTAAAAACAACGAAGATTTCAAGGGAGTTCTTTTAAATCACCTTGCCTTCATATTTGCAAGAATGGAGGTACTGACTTCAGTGTATTGGGTCGAACTCCAGATTAACACTCTTCAATGTTCATAATTTCCCTCATATTCCCCCCATTTTCATGCAAAAATAAGGGTTTCAAGAGGCTCTTACGGGTTGAGAGGAGAACAAATCTAGCTGCACTTATCAATCACCAACACCCTATTTTTCGGCTTGACGATGATGACAAGGGAGGTTGAAGCTCTGATTTATTGCTCAGTCGAATGAGTATAGAAGACCAAAGGATAAAATTGCTCCATGCCACCACCGATTGCTGGAGAGATGCCTGTGGAAAGAACATGGCCAACGAAAGATTTTGTTGCTTCAAAAACAATGATTAGAACCGAATTTATTTTTATGACATGATTTTGAATCCTAATGACCCGCGAATTTACGTAATCAACATTTAATTTTAGGCAAAATATAAATCTAACCCTATTATTTTCTGAAAGTGTAAATATAACCCTATAAATTTTGAAAGTACAATTATTACCTTAAATTTTTCAGCAAATGTAACAATATAACTTTTTCGCATTATTCCGGCATTGATTTCGTATTTTCTGACATTGACTTAACCTAAAAATACTAAAATACACCTAATTTTAAAACTTAAAAAAATTAATAACAAAAATTTCTTAGTCTCCCGACAGAAAAGGGTTTCTCCTGTATTAATATTATTCACCAAAATTTTCTTTCTCCCTCCTATGTCATCCGTCGGCACAACCTTGTTCCCGCCAGTGAAGGTGTTTTGTCCGCCGCCGATTGGAGATTCCGCCAAAGAGTTCCCGCCTCCGGGATGGTCTTTATCTCCGGTAAGAGGCTTCCCCTACCCATGGCTCGGTTTCCACCAATCTTGGACTGCGACTCATCTCCGCCAATTGAAACATTTTCCATATAGTTTCCCGCAACCGGGCAGTTCTTCATCCCCGGAAAGAGAAGCATTGTTTCTAAAATTTGGACTTTTGTCACCACCACCCGCCTCGTCCAGCCCAACCCAGACTTTCCGGCTCCGTTTCCTCTGCCACCTCCTTCCTCTGTCTCCTTCGTAACCCTCCTCTGTCTCCATCATCCCAACTCCCTTCTCCGTCTCGTTCTCCACCACCCACCACCTTGAAACACCACAGCCCCAATTCCAGATTCCCTACCCTAGCCCGACAACCTCCTGCCACTGTGCAACCAAACCCCAATCCCATATTTATACGAGGGGTTACGACTAAGGAGAGTGTGACAATGACGACAACCTCTCTCCGCCCTGCTTCAGTGGCGGATGATAGGGTTTTCAACGGCGACAACGAGGTTGCCTAATCGGAGAGAATTCGGGAAGAAAAATGCAAATGGGGAAGAAGACGAGAAGAAACTAGTGGCTGGCAATGGAGAAAAAGAAAAGGAGGAAAGAAGTGGTGGAGGAAAATAAAAGGAAAGAAAAGAGTGGAATAAATTTTTCAATATTAATTTTTTTAATTTTTAATCAAAGGTATAATGGTCATTTTATTGATTTCCAGCCAAATTCAGGTTGTCAGGTTAGATTGGCACTTTCGTCCAAAACTTAGGGTTATATTTGCACTTTCAGATTTTACAAGGTTATTTTGGCACTTTCGACCAAAACATAGGGTTGTTTAGCACTTAGCTCTTTAATTTTTTGACATTATATCATAACCATCGAATTATATATCTAACGATCAAGATTTATTCTCACATGAGATGGTGTCACTACCACAAAATAAGACTAATGTAACACTTTCCTTGCAACACTTATGCAACACTTATTAAAAATGTTACAATAGTTTAGAAAGTGTTACTTAAACATTTGAAAAGTGTTACATAAATATTTTAAAATTTTACCTAAATTTTAAAAAGTGTTACATTAATGCAGCATCACCTAAGGTAATACTTGTAAAAGTGTTGCAATAGGTTCAAAGTGTTACAGTAGCACCTAAAATAACACTTTTATAAGTATTACCTTAGGTGATGTTGCATTAGATCTAACGTAGTACTTTTAAAATTTTAGGTGACACTTTTCAACTTTTTTGTAACATTTTCAAAGGTAAGTAACCCTTTATAAGTTATTGTAACATTTTAAATAACTATTCCAAGGAAAGTGTTACGATAGCTCTGATTTGTAGTTGTGTGTTCTCACATATATAGGTGTTTTCACCTGAACCCTCCCATATATATGCATATATATAGATGCATATGTATAAACATCAACTAAAATGTACTAAACATCATCACTACAATAGAATCCCTTACGTTGAAATTAAAACTACAGAAAATCTGCGAAAAAAAAGTGAAAAGACTCTTTGTTTCATCTTCAACAACAACTAAAAAACACATTATATATCAATAAGTCCGGTCAAACACAACCAAAATCTAATCAAATCATAATAAAACATTTTGAACCCAAAAAATAACATAATCTCCTTTGAAATTAATCGATCGATTTCATAGTTATAATCAAGAAGTTTGAAAAAACTAGGGTTACAAAATTTAGGGGAAAACAGGCAAACAAACATGAAGGATTAATCGTGCCACCTGATATCACGAAATAGAGCAAATCCAACCGTCAATGGTGAATAAATCGAAGAAAAACTGGAGAATGAATCAACATAGAACTCAAAGTCTTTGTGTTCTATCTTTAATCTCATCCCAATTAATTACATCAGACTATTTCTTGAATTAATTACACCTCGTTTGGCTTGCATTTATGTTCACATTGCAGAAACAGCATCATTCAAAATTGCAGCCCCGGACGGCAATCTTTGGAGATGACATATGGCCTATTTTGATTGGCTTGACCGGCCGATCAAGGGCCGTCCAATCTCCATTATAAGGCCGGTGTCCCAAGCACCTTCCAACAGGTACAGTTTCACAACTCAGCCAAAATGCGTGAAATTCTTCACATTCAAGGTGGACAATGCGGGAACCAAATCGGGTCGAAGTTCTGGGAAACGGTTTGCGACGAACATGGGATTGATCCAACTGGGCGTTACAATGGGACATCTGCGCTTCAGTTGGAGAGGGTGAATGTTTACTTCAACGAAGCCAGTGGCGGCCGCTTTGTTCCGCGGGCGGTACTCATGGACCTTGAGCCCGGGACTATGGATAGCATTAGGAGCGGTCCCTATGGCCAAATTTTCAGGCCTGATAACTATGTGTTTGGCCAGTCTGGTGCTGGAAACAACTGGGCTAAGGGTCACTATACTGAGGGTGCTGAGCTTATCGATTCCGTTCTTGATATAGTCAGGAAGGAAGCTGAAAACTGCGACTGCTTGCAAGGTTAGTCATTTCAACGTAAAGGGTCATGTTTTCTCCGAATTAATTGCACTTCAGTTGAGTTCAAAATTAAAGTTTTGGTTGATGGGATTGTTGTTGATTCAGGATTTCAGGTATGCCACTCTCTTGGAGGCGGAACGGGTTCTGGAATGGGAACTTTGCTGATTTCCAAGATCAGGGAGGAATATCCAGACAGAATGATGCTTACATTCTCCGTTTTTCCTTCCCCGAAGGTGTCTGATACCGTTGTGGAGCCTTACAATGCTACCCTCTCTGTTCACCAGCTTGTGGAGAATGCCGACGAGTGCATGGTTCTTGACAATGAAGCGTTGTATGACATATGCTTCAGGACTCTTAAACTCTCCACCCCGAGCTGTAAGTGGTTGATTCAGACATTGATGTTTGATATGCAGTTTAATGGTCCTTTTTTTACATGGAAAGATTTTAATTTGTCCAATTTGTTTCAGTTGGAGACCTGAATCATTTGATTTCGGGCACAATGAGTGGAGTGACTTGTTGCCTGAGATTTCCTGGCCAGCTGAATTCAGACCTCAGGAAGTTGGCAGTGAACTTGATCCCATTTCCTAGGCTTCACTTCTTCATGGTGGGATTCGCTCCTCTTACAGCTAGAGGATCACAGCAGTATCGCGCGCTTACAGTTCCCGAGCTCACACAGCAAATGTGGGATGCCAAGAACATGATGTGCGCTGCTGATCCAAGACACGGGCGGTACCTCACAGCATCAGCCGTGTTCAGGGGGAAAATGAGTACCAAGGAGGTTGATGAGCAGCTGATTCACATCCAGAACAAGAACTCGTCCTACTTCGTGGAGTGGATCCCGAACAATGTGAAATCCAGCGTGTGTGACATCCCACCACGAGGGCTCTCCATGGCTTCCACGTTCGTGGGGAACTCAACTTCGATTCAGGAAATGTTCAGGCGAGTCAGCGAGCAGTTCACCGCCATGTTCAGGAGGAAGGCGTTTTTGCATTGGTACACTGGAGAGGGAATGGATGAGATGGAGTTTACGGAAGCTGAGAGCAATATGAACGATCTTGTTGCTGAGTATCAGCAGTACCAGGATGCTACTGCTGATGAGGATGATGCTGAGTACGAAGATGAAGAGGGGGGTGGAGGAAACTGAGTGCGATTCATTTCTTGTTTCTTCCCATAAATTCGGGTTTCCATCAGTATCTAATGTTGTGTGATCAAATGCCTGCCCTTATCTATTTTCCTTTCTAAAGCTGTTCTGGTCTTGCTTCAGTCCCAGAAAATTAGCATGCTACATGAAATGTGCAATTGTTGTAATCGAATGCCTATTTCGAGTTTGATTAATTGCAGAATGTATCCTTCATTTTTGTTACGGTTTTTCTTCTTTTTGTTTTTTCGATCACAAGGAAAACTATTAATACTACTCCCTCTGTCCCAATTGTTTTTGTAGGGAGAGAAAATGGTCCTCCAATTTTCGCTCTTGACATGTCACTGGGCTAGCCATTTCTTTATTATTTGTTGACTTATGACTTTGTTAACCATTTCAGTTTTTTGTTTTGGCATTTAACCTCAATTAATTTTGGTACCAATACGGTTTACCTGGAGTTGAAAAATGAAAAAAAAAAAAAATGGAAAGAGACATGAATAGTAAGTATTTGAAAGTTTGTACTGACCCACAAAAATGAAAAAAAAAGACTGAAAAATTGAAAATTTACATTTTCCCACGAAATGAAGACCTAATTCTACCCATTCCACACTCTATAAATACATTCAATACAGAACTTTGGTCCCCCACAAAATCCAAATGGCACCCCCCAAACATTCCTCCTATCATCTTCTTCTTCTTCTTCATTCCCTCATTCCCCCCCCCCCTTATTTCCACTGTTTACCAACCAAAAACCCAACAATGTAATTTTTTAAACCTCAGGTTTAGATTCCACCTCATCGAGCCGCACCAACTTTATACAAAAGCTGATGCTCTTTAGTGTGGACCTTCCCTTCATCATCGGATTGAAAAAAAGAAATAAGGGAGAAGACTTTAACCAACATTAAAAGGCAACACTTAGCCGAGTTCCTGCAGGAGAACAACAGCGGGGGAAAACTACGGCGAGGGCAACGGGAAGAGGCAGTCACTAAGTTTCACTGCAGAATCCGAACTGTGAGCTACAGATGGGGAAGAGCCAGATTTCACCTATCCATGGGGTATCCACTTGATGTAAGGTCAAGGACGTTTAGCCATCCAGGTTACAACAAGGTTACCATGACCTTGAAGCTTTGAAATATGTGCATGTAAACAAACGAAGAACAGTTAGGGGCATAAGTGTTGTACTTGGAGAACCAAAAAGTACACTTCAAAGGGAAATTGCAGCAAAGGTAATAAGGGGCCACAGAAATAGCATCAAGCTAGCATTAACCAACAGAAACAAGGTATCAAGACTCAAGTTTTGTTTGAATAAATTAGATGGTCAATGGAGGTGTCATTCAAAGAATACAACATTCCATATTGATGAAAAATGGTTTTATATGAGAAAACCTACTGTTCGTTACGTACTTTTCCAGGACGAGGTGGAGCCTCCTAGGACCTGTAAACACAAATCGCACATACCAAAGCTAATATTCATGTGTGCGGTTAGTCGACCAATATATGGGACAAATGAGGAGGTGTTATTTGATGGGAAGATCAGATTTTTCCCCTTTGTGGAGAAGGTAGTAGCAAAGAAGAAGAGTAAGAACAGACCAGCAGGAACCATAGAGACAAAGCTGATAGAGAAGATAGAAAGAAATGTCATTCGAGCAAAGATAATCAAAGAAATCATTCCAACAATGAAAGCAAAGTGGCCACATTCCTGGATAAAAATATATTCATTCAACAGGACAATTGCAAGGCCCATATCTACAATGGGGGCCCATAATTCAGAATCGTAGAAAAGTTAGAGGGATTCAACATGAATCTGGTAAGCCATCCCTCCAACTCACCCAACTTGAATATATTAGACCTACAGTTTTTCAACAGCATTCAAACCCTAGAGCATGAAACTCCAACAACAACAACAACAACAACAGTAGATGGTCTACTACAAGCAGTGTACTCAGCATTTGAAAGAGAAGATCCATGTATGAACAAAGTATGAAGCATCAATGATTAAGATAATAAAGATAAAGGGGTGCAACAGCTACAATATGCCACACATATCAAAATATGCACTTTCAAGGATAGGGTAGCTACCAAGAATGTTGTCAGTGGATAAAGCTGGTTTGAGGGAAGCAGTGGAACATCTAATAACCATTCAAGATACGGAGGAGGTCGAAAAACTGAAGTATGAATTAGGTTATAATTAAAGTGCTTTCAAGGAAAGGGCATGTTCATTTTGAAGGGGTTAGGCTAGTGGTAATCTCTTGAATTTTGTTTGTGTGTGAAATAATTTTCCTGTGTAACCCCTTTATATTAATGATAAAATTAGTTTCAATTTCTGTTAAGAGCCTTCCAACTGCATAATTAAGTGCAGGGTTACTCCAACTTATAAAGACAACACATAGGGAAACCGGCAAACCAAACCAAAATCAATTATAACTTGACATTAATGGGAATACACAAGTATCTTAACACATCAGGAGTACAAGTTAAGGCTCTTCCACATTCGGGCCTAATCCAAGCGTGCATAACATAACCAAAAAAGTTCCACACAAATAGCATGAAGCATGAAGAACAGAATCAGAGGACCGAATCACTAACGTATGAAGAACTGAAACAACAATCAAAACCACTTAGGACCGAAGAATAGAACAAACAAACAGATTCATGAAGATCATAAACAAAAAAAAAATTAGAACTAGCAAACACACTCCCTTGTTCATTTTATTTTTCAGTTGATCCTTTGTCACCTACAAGAAAGAAAAGAAAGAACAAATTAGATCATAAAAATCATAAAATGTAAAAATAGAGAAAATACACACTACTTAAAAAATCAAGACCAATATCTAAAACACCACAACTTGAAAAAAAACTTATAAAGCCTCATCCCTTCGTGATGGATTAATCAGTGGGTAAGTATTCAGGAATCTGAAAAGAGACACAAGATTTATCAACATTTACACATGTTCCCTTCCTCAACATTGCACTAGCACTAGAGCCGATAACCTTACCAAGAGAAGTCAAAGGAAATTATTCCTTAATCATAAAGACCTGAACCATAAACAACCTGACCCATCTTCCTACACCTGTCAATCAAAGTCTTGGTGTTCCAGTGCTGCATCAAAGGAACAATGGTTTCCCTTAAAACAGAAAACTATATAAGTAGTACATCAAAAGCACAACTACACAAGAATTCATTTGCTTGTAAGAATTCGACTTATACCTACCCACTTCTCGCACAATTATTTGAACACATATCCACACAATTCTTATTTCTTAATATTACTAACATCCTCCAATATCTTAACAAGCGTATAGTTAACAAATGATCTAGTTGTAGTACTCAAAGAGTTACAGACAAAATACATCTCAGAGATTGTTAAACTCTTCACCACCATCACCTAAAGTCATCATCTTATTTACTATCCTTTCACATGGAATGTTTCCTAAAGAGTCAAAGCCAAACCCAGTCTTCCATTTCTCCTTCAACTCTACATCCTTATTTTCACCCTTACCATAGTTACTAACCTCAACAACCTCCTTATTAGTAATAGGCAATCCTAAAACATCATGCACATAAAAAAAAATAATAAAGTACCTATCCGAACCAACTGTTTGAACACAACTAACAGAATTAAAGTTAGACACAAGGTAAGGAATAATCTATTTAGGAAGAAGTGTAAAATTATTCTTCAATAAACCATTAAACCCAATATTTTTCACAAATTTAATCTTATTTGCAGTCATCATGCAAGACAACTTCTCCATCTTCCCAGGGCTACATTTGTACTGCAATCCATCTCAAAACTGGGAAAAATAAAATGAAACCTCAAAAATATCACGTGGAAAAATAGAAACATTGATATCTGGAAATAAAATAGGACAATAGAGCATCATTGAAAACCAATAAAAAAGCACATACAATATTTAAAAACATCAATGCACCTTCAGTCATCCTCATCTTTTTCATCACCACAATCAGCAATAAATGCTTTCCCTTTATCATTCCCTTCACATCGATCTTTACCATTCTAGCGGAGCTAACCCGTCTCTCGACTACCTCATCTTCTTCATCACTTCCTGATTTTTCATTGTCACTATTTGAGTCCCCATCGATCCCAGGTTCAGCAACATCATTCTCCACAACACCCTCATCATCATTTGTTTGAAATATTTTGGTGTTAGGAACAGTACGGAACACCTCATTATCTACAATACAGGAAACATCATATCAGAATGTTCACACGTCACATCATAATAACTACACAACAAAGCTATAAGAAGTAAAATCCTCATGAAGATGAAGAAAGAAAAAAACCAAGCATGACTGATGTTATCCACACTAGCATTACTAGCAGTTTAATTATCATCTATAGTAGAATACAAATTTTTATTAGCAATTTTATTGTTTCCATCATCCCCTGAAAAACATAAGCATCAAACAAGAATGTTAAAACTTGGCATTATAAAAACACTAAATTATGGAAACTACAAATCATGA
>JAULKJ010000010.1:7549704-7573267 GCA_032355405.1 Rubia balearica
ACTTTAAATTTTAAATTTAAAAAAAAATCAAGATAGAAATTTTGCGTTGTATTAACCAGGTCATAAATTTATAACTACTACACTTTACATAATAATTTTTTAAATATTGCAGCTAAAATCTTTTACCTTTCTATAATTTTAATTCTGTCTTTTTATGTGCCTATGAAAGACGATCTTTCGCAATACTTTATCAAATTTAATCATGCTTTAATTTAGTGATTATGTCTTTTGAACAATGATATTTCCATAAGTTATTGAAAGACCAAAGTTTAAACTGAGAAATCAAGATAAAAATTTTGAGTTGCATAAATCGGGTCATAAACTTATAACTACCGCACGTTGCATAATAAAATTTTAATATTGCAACTAAAACTTTTTACATTTCTATAATTCGAATCCAACCCCGTATTTTCATGATGATATGGAACGATGGTATTTCTCAAGATATTGCCTAAGTTAGTTTCAATCAATTTAGTTCAACTGAGTTCAATTAATATTAATTAATATTTCATTTTTATCAATTATAGTAGTATTTAGAAAAAATACATTTATACCCATCAGAACTTGTGTTTGTGCAGATATACTCCCGAGTTTTTAAAAAGTGCATTCATAACCCTGTCGTGGTCTGGAAAATTGGTCAATTTCCATCATTGCAGGATTCAATGGAAATGACTGTTTTGCCCCTGAAGCAAAAAACCTTCTTTTTTCTCTTCTCCATCACCTCCATCTCATTCTACCCCGCCATCAAACATCCTCAACTACCTCATCCTCACCACCATCACCGGCGTATCCGTCACCATCGGCTACCTCTCTGATACCTTCGACAACCCTTTTCGCACTTCTTTTCGAAATGCAAATACCCATTCGATTTTGTGGGTGGCGTCGTTCGCCGATTTTGTGGGTGGCATCGTTTGCCGATTTTATGGGTTTTGACGACGTCGTGCGCCGATATGGAGGGTTTTGACAGGGTTATGGTGTTGGGATTGTGGTAATTTGGAGGTTACGGGACCGATTTGGAGAGATTTTGATTTCGTGGGTGATGGATTTGATGGCGTCGTGTGCAGATTTGAAGGATTTTGACAGGGCTGTGGTGTTGGGATTGTGGTGATTTAGAGGGATTTTGATTTCATGGGGCGACGAGATTTGATGATGTGGTGCACCGATTTGGAGGGTTTTGATGAGGCCGTGATGTTTGGTGTGTGGTGAATTGGTGGTGGTGGGTTTTTGGTGGTAGGGATTGGGGGTGGTGGTAGTGGTGTGGTGGCGAAGGTGGAGGTGATGGTGGTGGTAGAGCGGTGAAGCTGGAGGTGGGGGTAGAGGTGGTGGCAGAACGACTGAGGTGGATGCGGGTTTGGGTGATGGTGGTTGTGGTGGAGTGGCAAAGGTGGATAAGGTGGTGTTGGCAGACCAACAGAGGTGGAACAGAACTTAAGGGCAAAGTTGTCCATTCAGTTTTATAGTTTAGTGCAAAGGGCATTTTAGTCATTTCAAATAGGTCAACGGATGGTCGGACTCAGGCAAGAGGGGCATGAGTTATCATGACACAACTAATCTAGGGGTACAAATGCACTTTAAAAAAACTTGAGGGTATATCTGTACAAACACAAGAACTGTGGGATATGAATGAGTTTACCAATAATATTAAGATTTTTTTCTAGTTTAATTCAATTTAGTTTATTTTAATGAGTGCGTCTCTTGAAAGAAGGTCTTTTAATAAATTATGGAAAGACCAAAGTTTAAACTGTAAATTAGAAGAAATTAAGATAAAAAAATTTGGGTTTCATTAATCGGGTCATAAACTTATAACTACAACATGTTTCATAATACATTTTTAATATTGCAATCAAAACCTTTTACCTTTTAATAATTCTAATTCAACCTCGTCTTTCCATATGCCTATGGAAAGATCGTTTTCCCCAAAACTTTGTCTATTTTAATTTAGTCTAGTTAATTTAAATTTATTTTAGTTTAATTTAAACTAGTGTGTCAAAATTAGGGGAAAAGTGGGAGTACTCCCTCTTCACTATACTTAGCACATTTTTTATTTTTTGGTTGGTTTTCTATATCAATACACTTTCTCTTTTTGATAAGATTTTTCCTGTTTTAGTAATCATTTAAATTTTTATCTTCTTTACAAATTCAATTTCATTAACTCAGTTCATCCATCAAAAATTCAAATTACTAAATTCATAGTGCCAAAAAATAGGAAAACAAAGGTTACTTGTTTTCCCCTTTTATCTTTTTCCGTTCCCCCTATCGTGCCTATAAAATAAGTGACTATACTTAACATGTACTCCCTTCATCCAACTTTAAATTGTTTATTTACTTTTTCACGGTCTTCCATAAGCACGTTTGACTGTAAATATCTCTAGTTACATATAATAATGTCGCATAAAAAATTGATATTTAGAAAATAAATGTTAAGACAAATTTAACAATATCTCACATGATATATTTATTATTTATATTTTGATTTTATATTTAGGGCCAAAGTTGGCAAAGTTTGACTCTCAAAAAGTAAATAAGCAATTTAGAGTGGGACGGAGGGAGTATATCTTAGCCGCATGAAAAACAGAGTCAATACGGCTAAGACTCAACTGCTCAAGTTGCTTGGGCATATGGTCAGCAGGTAATCGGGATATGGGTTGGATCAATGGCGGGCATCAGATGTAAGCCCAGCTGGAGGAGCCCTCCGACTCAACTACTTGAATTTGTTGCTCTTCCGTCTGACCAGTTCTTGAGTTTGTCACTGGTTGGGAAGATGATTCGGCAGTGTCAACAACTACAAGAACGTAGCTGCATTGACTACATAGAGCGAGCAAGGCTAAATCTGTGGTTCGATATGGGTTCCCCTTACCAGTGGCGTGTGACTACCTTCGGACAGCTCAACGACGTTCATTGGAGCCTGCAAAGTTCTAGGATGTGCCACTCTTGTGGTTACTGATAGGGCGTCAGCACCTTTAAAGGTGTGTACATCATTCATCGGTGAAAAATTGTCAAATCTGGTTAATGAACCAGACTCTGCGGTGATGCTACCAAGGGCCAGCTCAACTGTCAATGCCAAAGCAAGTAGAAAGTCGGGCAACGTCACCCGTGTCCGGTCCTCTCCAGAGTCGGCTCCGCGAACAGCGTAAGCCTCACTTGCCGGAGAAGTAACATATCTGGTTGTGGAACTAGAGACCGTGATGGTGCCACCATCGTCCAGTTCAATGGTCAAGAAGGCACTACAGAGAGGCCGAGCAACGCCACCGATTTGATCTCTCGCTGATGTCAGCATCACCAAAGGCGTAAGCTTCACCCACCGGAGAAGATGAAGGCGATCTGGTGGTAGAGGCAGAGAACACGGCAATGTCACCATCGGCCGACTGTACGGTCAATGTTGGAGCTACAGAGAAGTTGGGCAACACAATCGGTTTGATCTCTCTCCAGCTTCAGCATTGCTAAAAGTGTAGCCTTCACCACCGGAGGAGACAAAGGCAATCTTGTGGTAGAGGAGGAGCACACGGCGGTGCCACCATCGGCTGGCTCAACGATCAAAGCTGAAGCTACAGAGAAACTGGGCAATTCCCACCGGTCTCGATCTCTCTCTAGCGTCAATATCGCCAAAGGGACATGCTTCATCCACCAGAAAAGATGAATGCGATCTGGTGTTAGAAGCGTAGAACTCGGTAGCGCCACTCTCGGCCAGCTCAAGGGTCAAAGTAGGAGCTATAGAGAGGTCAGGAAACTCCACCAGTCTCAAGACCTCTCCGTCGTAAGAATTGCCAAATGCTAAAGCTTCACCCGCTGAAGAAGACGACGAATATTTGGTGGAAGAACCATAATCGCCCACAAGGACTTTCAGATAACCATGCAAACAATGAAACCCACAACCAACCCAAGTATCAGAAGCCATTTAATTTTCAAAAGTAGTAGTAGAGGAGTTGCAGTGTTAGGGGGAGAGAGAGTGAAAGAGAAAATGAGAGGATAATGGCTTCTGATGTGAGGAAAGGAAAACCCTATTAGGGATATGAATTGGGAAAATCACGGATCAAAAAGAGGGGGAAAACTTACAATAAAATAAATGTTGGTGAGGGAGGTAGTTGGGAATATTAAATGTAGTGGGAATGGTTAAGGGAATGAAATCTGATTTTAGAGGTGGGTTAAGTTTTAATTGGACTGCTAATGGGTTCAATATGGTCTAAATTTTCAAACATAAAGGGCCCAGTTCATTTTAATCATAGGGAAAACATTGCAAAAAATGGAAATAAAGTGATAAGTGCAAATGCAGCTGGGACAACTCAAAGAGGAAAGTGTGCAAATACAGATAGGACAGAGGGAGTAAATAATTTTGACTCCATATTTAGCCAACTGATGGGCTTAGTGCACAACTTTCCTATGTAATTTTTTTTATCTGGGAAATCATTTGTAGTAATGGAATGAAATCATTACAGAGTGGGCCAAACAATGGGCCTGAGTTACAATCTCTCTAGGTACTTTAATGAAAGAATTTTTCGGGAAGAGGATTGCAGAGCTCTTGCCTCCTGCACTTCGACCGCGACCAAAGACGGGGGTGAGTGATTCTGAACCAACAGATTCACTGCCACTTGAAAATATGCTTGGACTATAGCCTCATCAATTTTTTCCTTGCAAAAGAATTCTAAGCAATTGATGATTGCTAAGATTTTTGCTTGTAATGGAGAAGTAGTGGAAGAAATTTCATATGATGGATTCAGATGCTCCGAGTTCGTACAAAGCCAAGCCCCGATGAAGATATTCTTCTCCTAGCTGAATGCTACATCAGTTACTTGGACATGTATGTTTTTTGTGCCTTCTATTTGAAGGGAATCGATTGTACCTGTTCACCTGGATTAAAGACTAAATCATCAATATTTTGAGATCTTCCCAAAATCTCATAAAACCTAAGTGTTCTTACTTACTGTCACGGATTAAAGGAGTCCACCAGCGCATTCAGCTAATAATTATTCCATATGATCAAGTTTCTCCTTTTCCATATGGACCAAATGATGCAAAGGGATTAGGTAATATTTTCTAGAAAAGAATCATTCTCCAGCCAAGTTGCTAACCAGTCAGAAAAATTCCCTTGTGCAGAATAATCAAATCCCAAGGTACTAATTCCCCAAACTCTTTTACTGGTTTCACAATTTGTAAAAAAATGAGTTATTGTTTCTGTTGCAGAAGTGCATTCCAAGCATAACAAATTAGATGCAATTTCTTCTAAAGAGAGCTTGAGTAGTAGGCAGTGAGTTGTTGAGAATCCGCTAGACCAGGAATTTGAATCTTACAGGTAATGCTACTCTCCATAATTTCTTCCAAACTGAAGAATTAAAATTCATAGTTTGGTTTGAACATTGAGCTCATGTATTCCTAGAATCTTGAACTGCTAGTCTATATCCCTACTTAACCATATGATCTCCTGAATTCGAACCTGTCCAAACCAGCCTATCCGAATCTTAATCTGCAGAGAATTTAGGGATTCTTATTTCCGAGATTATTTATGCAATAGACCTTGGGAAAGTCATCTGGACCAGCTGTTTCTCCATTGCTTTTGATTATCAATTAAGCGACTAACTCTTAAGTTAGCTCTTAAAGCCCGTGATTGAGATCCTGAGAGGGGATTAGAGACACCAGGAATCCAATTATCTAAAATGTGAACATTCTCACCATTCTTGATTTTCCATTAGAGCCTGTTTTTAATAAGTTTTGCTCCCTAGTGAATTGATTTCCAACCAAAACAAGAGTATGATTTGGGTTTATCCTTCACCGGATTGGAAATGTTGTATTTGGCTACTAGAATCCTCGAAAACAAATAGTTAGGTTTGGTAATCAACTTCCAAGCATGCTTTGCTAGGAGGGATTGATTCATAGATTTAGTATCTTTGAGACCTATACCTACTTCATGCTTAGAGCTGCACAAAGTTTACCAATGTTTCCAGCAAATTCCCTTATCTTTAGTGTCTCATTTCCAAATAAAAACTTGAACCAAATTGTCAAATTTGTCACAGATGGCAGGTTGAACATGGACATGGAGTAATAAGCCACTGTCTGTAGAATAGATTTTTCCAAAGTCATCCTCCCGTGGATATTTATCCCTTCAGTTCTACATTTATCCATTTTCCTTTTGATATTGGTTATGTGGGATCTAAATAAGGTGGATTTCTTCTTTGTACTTAGAATACTAACTCCCAGATACTTATCTAGTAACCCCTCTCTGTGAATATTCAAGGCATATTTAGCCCAAGTTAGCCATTACTGGGGAGTATTTGGACTAAAGAAAAAAGACGACTTCTCAAAAATTATCCTCTGGCCTGAGTATCTTGCGGTACGAATGAATACTTTGAGCCAAAAAACTGATATTTTGCTGATTATTTTCTAAGAAGATGAGAGAATCGTTTGCATACATAATGTGAGAGATCATTTCACCTCCTCTTGAAATTGTTACCACCAGCTTGGAATCTTTCTTATCAAGTAAAAAAGAAAAGGACTGCTGACAGAGGATGAACAAGTATGATGAGAGAGGACAACCTTGTCTTATTCCTTTATTAGGAAAGAAGGGTTCGGATACTTCTCCATTCAGCAATATAGAGAAGGATACTGTAGAAACACATTGATTAAGCATGTATATCTAGTTCTCAGGGAAATTCATCCTTTGAAAAACTGCATCAAAGAATTCTTATGACACTCGTTCATATACGTGCACATTTGTAAACAATAACTTATCTCAGTGTCAACTTTGGTGGATATTCTCTGTTTTCCTGTTAGCATATTGATTGTCCTAATACAAACACGTGAGAGACTATTTTTTGGATGCTCCAGACAACTGAGAATTGCAAACAGTTCAGCTTGGATGAGGGAAGTATCTAAATCAATTTGGTACAGGGCATCACCATGATCAACACCATCTTGTGTTTGCATCCATGCTCCAACCGCCACTTATTTCTCTTTTTTTCTGAAAGCACTATCTGTCACATAGACTACAAATAGAGGAGGAATTGTGATTCTCCCATCAGAGTAATGCCCTAGTTGATTTACTCTACTTGAGTTACAAGTTAACCAACTTTTTGCCAAATCCTCTATCACATCTCCTTCGCTTATGTTCAAATAGCATACACGTTGTCTTCTTGAGTCCTCCCATATTTATATCGGATGTTTGGATTGTGATCTTCCCAGATAAAGTTTCTAAATTTTCAAATAGACCAGATTATGCATAAGAATAGACTGACATTTTCCATTGAAGGCGCTTGCAAAATCCATTCAGTTAGCCATTCCGAGAAACAATCAATATTTCACTGATCAAAGCCCAAGATACAACATCTCCATGTTTTCCACTGAATTCACAGCTTGCAAAAAAATATTCTACCTGCTATGAGCAAATTGGGCACAATGGACTGTAAAGAATCCCTCTTTTTTGTAACTCACATGTTGTTGGTAAAGCTTTCAACAAAATTCTCCAAATTAGGAATTGAAACTGCGCTGATAAATTTACCTTCCAAATTTTTTCCTCATTTTAGATGATAATAATTGTTCCTATCTCGAGGATTGAGGAACTTGAACTTAGTTTGAGATTCGACTGTTTTTACACCCATCTTCACAAGATAAGTGGAGAAAGAGTACGCCCCAAATTTTCAAGCTTGGAATCAGACTCTTTTCGACCAAATTCCCAGTTAGCCCATTTTCCAACTAATCATTTACAATAAATTAAAGAGTCTGTATCTTGAAACACAGTCTGTTTATAAGTTATTGAAAGATCAAGATTTAAACTGTAAATTAGAAGAAATCAAGATAAAATTTTAAGGTTGCATTAATCAGGTCATAAACTTATAATTATTGCACGTTGCATAATAAAATTTAATATTGCAACTAAAACATTTTACCTTTCTATAATTCTAATTCAATCTCGTATTTCCATATACTTATGAAAATGCGGTCTTTTCCAAGAGCTTATCTGTGATATTTTAATATTTTTATTTTATTTATTATTATTAATAACTCAACATGAAAATAATAACTAAACATAACCTTTTTAAAAATAATAACTAAACATCTAAAGCCTTAATATTTTTTTGTTAAAAAATGTATTTCTTACCAATCAAAATGGCAACAAGGAGATAACAAAAGATGGATATATATTAGTGAATCTTCAAATCGCACACAAAGCACTTTCCTTAACGCTTTATTTGTTCCCTTTTGTGTGCAAGTAATACAAAAAAAATATCCTCTTAGGATAAGATGAAGTAAAAGTTGGAAAAGTTTGCACCAACTTTCCAACACCAAAAACAACAGAATGAAGAGCAAGAGTTTTAGAGAAGGGAAGCTTGTCTTGTGTTGTCATGTTGTGTGTCTAGACCGACAAACTATAGCTCATTTTATGTTTGTCCAAGAAAGTTTGGCATGGATGCATTCTTTTTAATTTCATGACTTGAAACTCTTCCACAAACTCAATAGATTAGCTTCATAAATTCATAAGATAACACACTTACTTCAAGATCCTATTTTTTATCTTTAAACTTGAATCATAACTTACCATTTCTTTGATGTCAAGTAATTCATGCATTTCATGTATTTCAATTCTTGAAAACATCTAACAAGACATAGGTTTCTAAACCCTAGAAAACGAGGAGAGAAAATTATGAGACTGATATCTAATTGATCCAAAATCTCAACATATGTCTTCAAAAGAGAAAAAATATAGTGTTACTTATTAATCCATGCAAAATTATTGAAGCCATTGATGAAAGTGGTCGGAAGGTGATCAATCTTATACAGCAATTCATAGCGTGCTTCACATTGCAAGTAAACAAACAAGTAGTACAGTACGCATTCCCATCTGGTCAATTGAATATCTTTCTTGGCTCCACCACACTTCATGTACTGCCATACCCAGCAATTTGAAGAAAATATCACATGTCTGTTCCCCTTTAATTATGGTTGCAATAATTCCAAGATATTTACCCATCAATCAATAATGGCACCAAACCTTAACAAACACAGTTTCATTAATTCAGACCAAGAAGATGATCTTTAACTGAATATGAACAGATCGTTCTTTTGTTTTCATGATACGAAGATGTATTTTCTCTCAACTGGGCAGATTCCTTACGATTCTCTATCCATAGGAATTGCAGCAATATCCTGCAATTTGAATCCTGTAGAAGTCAGAAAGATCACCCATTTCACCATAATTTCTTCTTCTTCTTCTTCTTCGTATTTAAACAAGTGCTCAGTTATTCCTATAAAATGGTTGGCAGAAAGATCTTCACAGAGTGGAAGGATTCCCAAGATTAAGGCTCATGAGAGCTCAAGAAGTCTTTTCAAGGCAATCAAGAATTCTGCCAAGAAAAGGCGGCCCTTTTGGAAGAACCTGTTATTTGGTTTGAAGTCAAAGAAAGTGAGGAGTATAATCTTGCTTAATGTTGTCAGTCTTGTTTATGGTAAGCTTTCTTTCTGGGATTCAGTTTCCAAGAATTAAGGATTTGGAGTATATAGGTGTCTTTTGAATGTGTGTATTGGTGTTTTTCAGCGAGTGAAATTCTTGTTATAAAAGAGGCTGAAGCTTTCATGGATCCAGCAGCATTTTCTGCGGTGAGATTTGCTGTGTGTGCGATCCCATTTCTGCCCTTTGTGTTTAAAGCAAGAGATGATGCTCAGACCCGAAATGCAGGGCTGGAACTGGGATTATGGATCAGTTTAGGGTACCTGATTGAGGCTCTTGGACTTCTTGATGCCGAAGCTGGACGTGCTTCGTTTCTCTCCCTTTTCACTGTAAGATTCTACAGTTTCTGTCAAATCCAAACATTCATTGACACTAGAAGATAATCAGAGATTGCTGATCCCACTACAAAGATGTTATCGCCCTTTGTGTTTACGAGGCTCGAACACGAGCCCAGTGATTTCCAGCATCCTAATGGAAGTAGAAATGCAATCAAATGATGAGAAGATCATTGAAACTTTTAAGAAATTGAACCATGTTAGGGCATCGGATCTTCTGTAACACTTACTGTAACAGGTTATTGTGGTTCCATTGCTTCAAAGCTTGTTGGGAACGATAGTCCCGACTCGGACCTGGTTTGGGGTTCTGATGTCAGTGATGGGCTTAGGTATGCTGGAATTTGGTGGATCACCTCCCAATGTGAGTATGATCCTTTTTATATTTGAGATTCGTTTTGAGTTTTACAACTCTCAGTATAACTGTTTTTAAGGCCATTGCTTTGTTTGTGATATCCATCAGGTTGGAGATCTGCTGAACTTTCTAAGTGCCATATTCTTTGGTATCCATACCCTCAGGACAGAACATATATCAAAAAGTACAAAACAAGACAAGCATTTGACACTTCTTGGATATGAGGTTGGCTTTTTACCCTGCGAAAACTATACTACATGCTCAATTCCCATTCTCAAAATTTACAGATGAAGCGTTTTTCATGTCAGGTTTGTGTTGTGGCTTGCCTCTCTACACTCTGGTGTATTCTGGCGGGAAGTTTCGATGGTTTACTAGATACTGATAGTGTAAGCTGGACAAAAGTATGGGATTGGATGGTTGCATTTCCATGGATACCTGCACTCTACACTGGTATATTCTCAACAGGTCTATGCTTATGGGCAGAGGTAACCAACACTCCACATATATAGTCTCAGTCTTCGGTGTTAGGAGATGCATTCAATAATCATACGATCTTTATCTTGATTTGAATAGATTGCTGCAATGAGCGATGTATCAGCGACAGAAACAGCAATGATTTTTGGGATGGAGCCATTATGGGGTGGCGCGTTCGCTTGGTTTCTGCTTGGTGAGAGATGGGGCACCGCAGGTTGGATAGGGGCTGCTCTGATACTAGGTGAGGTTAGGTTCTTTCTTGATGAAACAAAAGCATACGACTCGATCTAATGCAATGTTGCCTTTAGGTGGAAGCATGATGGTGCAGATGTATGAATACCTTCCCAAAGAACTCAAAGAGGGAGTGAAGAATGATCAAATGGTTGAGGACAAAAAGCGACGCAACAATCTCTCTGCAACGCCAATAATTGTTAGATCTAAGGATGGCATGGATGTCCTAAAGAAGTAAAAAAAGTTTACTTTGAATGGAAACTAAACTAACCGATACATAGCTTATATAAAAGTTTATACATGTAAATAATGTATTCACTTTCTTGATCAGGGAAATAAAAAGGCTATGCAGAAAGCTCACTGTTTTCTGGCTTTGGTAACTAGAGGGGGTTAAGATTTGTTAGAACATGAAAACCCGACACGAACCTAACGCGAGTTTTGCTGGTATAACAAGTTTACATTGCCTAGTTCTCCAAATGAAATCGATGTAACGGAATGTATATGCATTTGCAAATTGAATTCAATGACACATACGTAATTGATAAAAGTGCATCAAATTAAAAAGAAATTAGCTAGGTAACCAAATTGAAGGTCTTATGACCTCATTACATAGCCCTTTATTCAAGCAACAATACTGAAAACACCTTATAAAGAAGTACCGCGGTACTCATGTTAAGACAGTTCACTTTTTCTTGGCAAGGAACAAACCCCAAGTCTGCTCCCCGGATGAGGTCCTAATGAGCTTCGATTTCCACCCTCCAACTATGTCATTATAGTCCTCCTATAGAAAAAATCAGTATTACACGAGTTAAGCCACGTATTAGAATCATGGGCTCCTATCATAAAACCAATTGACGATATGTAGGGTGAATACATGATCTTATATACCGAGTTATATGACTGTCAGCCACCAATGTGAGACTATTACTCTAACACGCCCCCTCACGGGCTGCGGCATGACATCATCACGCAAACATGGATAGAAAGGGGCAACAGGCCAACCTTAGGCTCTGATACCATATTAGAATCATAGCCTCCTATCATAAAACCAATTGGTACTATGTAGGGGAAATACATGATCTTATATACTGAGTTATATAACTGTCAACCACCAATGTGGGGATTATTACTCCTAACACCACGAGTGCAAGATTTTTACGCATTACAAAAACCACGGGATGATGGATCACTCACTTCAGAAAAGTCGTGGATGAATGATTCTTTTTCCTTCTCCACTGTATCCAACTCCTTTTGAAGGACTTTCATGAACTGAAATAAAGATAGATCATCGGTACAGCACTAATGTAACAGGAACAAAAGTAATTAACTCAGTCCCAAAATGTTGGACACAAACTGACCTGATCAGTTCGATCCTCAGCAATGACCTCGTCAAAACCAGCATCCCGAAGCATCTGGATGCAAGACAATTCAAGAGTAAGGCATCTACTTTGTGCACATATGTTTGAGACAGAGATAAACTATACAAAACAAACCTGTCCATATGCTTCGACATCGTGCAAATCATACCCTCTTTGCTTGATATATTTAGCAAAATCTTCTGAAGGAGTCCCAGCGTTTTTGCAGTAGTCACTGATCAGCACTCTTCCTCCTGGCTTCAGCCACTTGTTGAAAGATTTGAATAGCGCAGGTTTATCCTGCATAAAACAATACATTTCCAAATGGATTACTCTGTCAGATATCTTCAGTTAATCGACAGCTTATATTGTCAAAAATCTGAGCTGCAAAAGGCAGAAGATTACTTGAATGTGGAGAATGGTATCCCGGCTGTAGATAACATCAAATGTGGCGTCAGGGTATGTTTTTGTAGTGCAATCAGCAACCTCAAACTCCACGGAAGAGCTCAGGCCGACAGCATGTTCCAGGGCGAAAGAAACCATGTTGACAGAGAGATCAATACCAACAACATGAACACCATATTTGTCAGCCATGTAAAAGTCACCTCCACCAATACCACAGCCTACATCCAGAACCTTTTCTCCAGGCTGAAGATCCAGCCTAGCAACAAATTCGGTTGTTGTATCTGATCATCAACACAAAACATGATTTTAACACCACTTGTTCCTCTCAATGCATATAAGATGAAAGTGCATATTATTAGCAAATTCTCTGAAGTCGTGTAACATGAAAAAGGGACTAAGCTGATAACTTACCAATCCCTCCGGTGCTAACGAACCCTTTCCCAAACACACGTTCATATCTCAGTATGCCACTGCGTTTATACTGCACTGTGTCCAGGAAACGCTGGAATTCATTTTCATCCACATTCGGCATATCTATAATGATTCTACAGGACAAACAGAAAAATGAACATCATTTGGTAGTCTAGGAGATTAGCTATAGCAAGTTAGCAACGAATATGAACACCAACAATTAATCCACAACTCTCTCTACCTTTTTTGGATTCTACGTTTGATGAAAAAAGTGTATATTTGAGACCTCTGTGATAGAAAGAAACTAATATACTTGTCTGCAACGGTATATATTCATTGTGTATCTACCCGAGCTGGGCTAAGTGTCAGGAAAACTGGAACAAAAGAATATATAAAATCCGGTCAAAATTCTCTGAAGTCGTGTAACATGAAAAAGGGTAGATACACAATGAATATTAGCCCATCTAAAAACACATTATTTTTAATTAAAAGGTAAATGATTTAAGTTACAAATACAATACTATTTATTTGTTTTAAACCGACTAACCATTAGATGGGATATTTTATAAATGATTTAATTAATGGGGTGATATGAGATTTTTTTTTTTTAGAGACTACATACATGACAATAGTGTCAACATAACCCTCTGGTATTTGAAAGTGCCAATATAACCCTATGTAATCAGTGAAAGTGTAAAACTGATCATTCCGGCAAGTTATAGCTGGAATTCGGTGAAAAAATTAATTTACCCTACCCTCAACTTCTTCTTCTTCTCCGTTCCCCACCCTTCCCCCGTCTTCACCTTCTTCTTCGTCTCCCGTTTGCAACTTCTTTCTTCCTATTCTTCTTTCTTCCTATTCTTCTTTAACCACCCACCGGTGACCCAGCTTCTTCTTTGTTGGTGACCTCACAAGCATTGGCGACACTTCTCTTTTTTGCAACCGGCCTAGGGCAACGTTGGCTAAGGCTTCTTCTCCTCTGCAACGCCGACATGCACTTATTCTTCTCCGCAAAGCTGACTTCTTCGTCTTGTTCGCAGTCGGCCCAAAAACCCCAACCTTTCCCTTTTTCTTCTCTGCTATGCTGGCGAAGGCTTAGGCATTCGACCTTTCCCTTTTTTCTTTAATACCAAAATATTTTTTGTAGAAGAATATAGTTTACTAAAATTCGGTCCAACTAGTCCATACCGGTCTAAAACTGAAATAATTCAAGTCCGGTCTCGGTCCTAAATAATCACTAACCGGTCCAGTCCTCAGTCCAAACTTTTTTATGATTCTGGTTCCGGTCCTAACCGGTTCCAGTCTGGTTCGATCTTGGACCGATGAACACCCATAATAAGGGTGTTCGCGAACAGGACCGGATCGATAAAATGGACCGAACTGGACAGGGCCGAAATATAAAGACAAGAATCTGATATATAGAATTTCGTTTCAATTTTTGGTCTAAGATTTTTAAGGATTCTGGATTCCAGTTCGGTCCGGTCCAAGACTGGATATTTCTGGGTCAGACTAGATGGATCGGTAACTTACTCATTTGTATTTTCTTTTATGCATTTATGATTTAACTTTATGGAAAATTCTTGGAAAAAACCGTCTTTCCATAAGCATGTGAAAAGATGAGATTGAATTAGAATTATTGAAACGTAAAAGATTTTAATTACAGTATTAAAATTTTATTATGCAATATGTAGTAGTTATAAGTGTATGACCTGGTTAATGCAACCCAAAAATTTAATATGTATTTCTTCTAATTTGTAGTTTAAATATTGGTATTTCCATAATGTATGGAAGAGAAAGTCTCAGGAAAGACGGCATTTCTGTAAGTTTATGGACAGTTTACAGTGGCTTATACCTTAAATGTGGCAATTTTTTTTATAAAATTCAAATATTTTATTTTAAAAGTTAACAAGTAATAATATGTATTTGAATGTTAAAATAAAAAATATATATATAATATAAAAAATATTTTTAAAATTAAAGTAATTTAACAAATGGAATGTATAAGTTAAAAAAGTAAGTGGTATGTCCCTAAGTCTGTTAGAAGACCCATTTTTATGGAAAGACCGTTTTCAAGAAACAGATTCTAACTTTATATACTAGGTTAGATTTATTTTCAATTGGCTAGTATTCTTCTATTAGAGGCAAAAAAAAAAAAAATTCTAGTTGCTATATTTTAAAGACAAACGTTTAATTACATTTTTTTCCAACTCCAAATATTTTTTTTATAAAAGAATATAGTTTACTAAAATTCAGTCAAATCGGTCCAAAAAAATTTATGATTCTAAATCCGGTTTTGGACCAACGAACTCCCCTAGTTATAATCATTTTTGTGCAAAATTAAGTTTACTAGAATAGAGATGGAAATCCTTAAAAGCCTCGTTCTAGTAAAGGTTTGAATTAAGAGAAAAAGGAGTTAGATTTATAGGTTTGAATTAAGAGAGAAAAGGAGTTAGAATTATTATTAAATGGAGCATAGTTTGGGATTCCATAGTTTAGTATGATTCCAGTCTTTCTTTCTTTTTTTTTCCTTTTTTTTTATGAGATTCCAATCTTTATAAATAGTAATAAGCTGACAAAATGGGAAAAGGGCCAAGCTAATGCGTTCTAAAATAGTTAACCACGCAGGATATTGAATAATGCTATTCCATCACTAGGATAATTAACTATTAATTATAGCACATACGATCAAGAACTTTGTCATAGTGCAAATCTCGAGGAAAAAATATTGCTAGATTCATCGCAATTATAATACTCCTCTTGTCACTTTACATTGGCACTTATAAGATGGTACAAAAATTTTGAAAAAGTAAAATTAATTATGAAAATTATATTGGGAGAAGAAAATGTAAATTGAATGATTGAAATTAATCTAGTATTTATCATAAATGGGATGTGCTAATATTAAAAAAATCATTCATAAATTATAAGAATGTCAATATTAGAGAACGGGAGGAAGTATAAAATTAATTACTCGTGTCATAGCGCAAATCTCGAGGAAATATATGCTGGATTCATCGCAATTATAATCTAAAATTAATTACTCCTTTGTTTACAACCTCTAGGTGCTTCGAAAGGGCCAATTTGCATGCACCCCTTAATTAATGGCTGGTCCCAAAGGCTCCGAATAAAACAAGATTTGGTAGCCATTTAATAGAATCTCACAAATATAATGATATAAACACATGCATGATATGGAGACTGATTGATGATGAAATGCCTAAAATGATAGTCCCCTCTATCCCAAATTACAGCTCAATCATTACATACTGTTCGAAAAATATATTTAACTGTTAATATATTTAGTTATGTATAATAACAAAAAATAAAAAATTATTTTTTTGAAATCACTTGACGAATTCAATAATATCACATAAGATAATATTATTTTTCATATATTTATTTTAAATATGTAGTCAAATTTTGATAGAGAATAGTGTCATAATGTATGTGGGTAATTTGGAATGAGATAGAGGGAGTACCTTTCAAGTGTATGTACATTTTAATAATTTTCTAATTAATATTTTAGTATTTAATTTTATTGTTTACATTTTAAAATAATATTTTTTAATCAAAATATTTTACTAACACTTAAATTAATATAAATAGTTTTTACTGACATGTATTTTCGTAGTAGTAAGTATTTTTAAAATTTAAATTTTAGAAAAATCAAATTTTAAATTTAAAAAAATCAAAATTTAAATTTAAATTGAATTATGTGCTGTTTTAGCTAATTTCACTTACTAATGGTCTCCTGTGATGTAGTATAAACTTTGGCAAAGTCTTGGGAAAGACCGTCTTTTCATAACCTTATGGAAAGACGGCGTTTAATTAAAATAATAAAAGGTAAAAGGTCTTAGTTGCAACATTAAAATTTAATTATGCAACGTGTAGTAGTTATAAAGTTTATAACCCGATTCATGCAACCCAAAAATTTTATCTTGATTTGTTCTAATTTACACTTTAAACCTTGGTCTTTCCATGACTTATGGAAAGACCGTCTTTCAAGAGACAGACTCAAATATAAAATACTTTATTATGGTGCATTGATATCACATTAATGACACATCTCATCAATTATAAGGGTTACAATATATAGGGTTACAACAAACCAAAATCTAATAGGAATAATATTCCAAAGTCTATGGAAATTACCATTTAACCTAAGCGACAAGTAAACTAATTCTATAAGGTAACTACCATTTATAACATTTTCTACACGAAAAGGGTTTCTATTTCCTTATCACCCACACTCAAGTTGGAGCATGATGATAAAGAATGCTCAACTTGTGAAGAAGATTATGAAATCGCTAATCATTAAAAAAAATCAAATTCATTAGCAGTAGTAGCAACGACATCGGATTCAGGATTCCAGACGTTCGAGATCAGTAGAAATCAGTCAATCAGGTTGTGGTAGCAGGTAGCGGGCAGCGGACAACGACAGCGATGAGAGCACGTTCTACGACATCACAGGCGGATTCGGATTCAGGATTCAACAGAGTAGCAGGATCAAATCTAATCTGCGGTGGAAAATCAGATCGATGGCACGATGCAGCGGCGCTTTGAAGACAGGTGGTGACACGTGAAGCTCAAGGGCAGCACATGGAAGTCACATGCGGCATGTACGGGATAAAAAGCAGAAAATTGGATCAGTAACTCCGCAACATAGAACGACGTCAGTGGTCGGTGATCCAGTGGTCAAACGGTGAGGTACGGTCAAGGCAACAGTGACGCGTAGATGTCACGCGAGGTCGTCGGTGGTGGTGATAGCTCTAGGAAACGACATCGGAAAATTTAGGGTTTAGGTTTCACGATTTTAGGCTCTGATAGCAACTGATATGAATCTCGTTGCAAAAACTCTGGATTGCGGAATTTAAATTTTTGACTAATTTAAGGAATTCACAAACCCTAATTGATAGCACAAATTGATAAATAACTAGCTCTCGTGATTACTCTCACCTTGAAATTTGTTCGGTAATTAGAATGTAGGATAAGTTCACAAATAAAAGGTATTGATACTTAATTAACTCACAGGATTACGCAATACTGAAAACGCTCGCAAGCAAAGAGTATAAACTCAAAATTCTGAATATTTGATTGATAAAATTTAAAAGACTTTATTATGGTGCATTGATATCACATCAGTGATACATCTCATCAATGATGAGAATTATATTATAGGGATACAACAAACCAAAGTCTAATATGATTCCAAAATCTATAAGGAAATTACCATTTAACCTAACCTACAAAGAAACTAATTCTATAATGTAACTACCATTTATAACCTTTCCTACAAAAAGAGTTTCTGTTTCCTTATCAAAAAAATTAAGATGGAAAGAAATTGGTATTTATTTTTAATTAAACAATTTAATAGTTCATTACGGGTTTGATTGACACTAATTAATGGTCAACCTTAGTTCACGTTCTATAAATTTACATTTATAGCTAAGTTGACTTCAAATAATAGACGGTTATATAGTTGATCACTAAAAGCAAATTTGACTTCAAAAATCAATGGTCAACCTTAATTTTCTTTCTAAACATGAACACTAATGACAAAGGTTTGACTTTAAATAGTCAAAGGTAAACCCTTACTTAATGCTCCATAAAATAACACTAATAACTAAGATTGACCTTTAACTAGTTGATGGTCAACCCCTACTTACCGTCTATAAACTAACACTAATAACTAAGGTATGGATTTATCTAATCGACAGACAACCCTTACTTAATGTTCTATAAACTTACAAAAATAATTGAGATTTTTCTTTGCTTAATCGACGGTTAACCCTTTCTTAACGTTCTATAAACTAACACTAATAACTAAGTTTTGACTATAAGCAATTGATGATAAACCCATAATTACCGTTCGATAAACTAACACTAATAACTAAGATTTGACTTTAAATAATCGAAGGCCAATCATGAAGTATCGTTCGATAAACTTACTATAATAATTAAAAATTTAACTTTAACTATTCAACGATCAAGTCCAAATTGTTGTTATATTTTAATTTTAACTAATCCCCGTTAGCAAGCTACGCGACCGATGTTGCCTCCATTTTATTGGTACCAACCGTATCGAAGCTCTTGTTGTCAGTGTTGGTTCAGGTTTAAAGGGGTACAACATCTCAATGGTTTAAATATTTTTTTGGGCTATGTCCATTTTAATTTTAGCCCTATTTTTCCTTAATTAGAATTTTGTTGGATTTAATTAAATGTGTTGTACTTGGGATTTCATATCTGTTTTTGAGATATTTTTTCCACTTCTTGTTGTATTTTAGTGTTGTAATATATTTATTAGCACAATAATTATGTATTTGTAGTTCTATTTGGATGCTTAATTTTCAAATATGGGTTTACATGAACCACCGACAGTAGAGCTGACTTAACTCCATTTTTGGTTATATAACCATAAAAGCATGATTCGACTTCTCTTTTTGCCCTCACCAATGATCGTCATAGGCGATCGATGTCTAAAGTCATCCCATTAGTGGTATTATACATGAAGAGTAAATAAGCTTGACGATGTCGTAAATATGTAAAATATTCACATAATTCCAATGGGTAATAAAAAAAGTTAAACATTTTAGGGTTTCCCTCTATTTTCTACAATAAGATAAACATAAAAAGTTTCAACATTCTCATAATAGTCTACCATTTGATAGCATCACAAACATAACTAGAAATATTAATTTTATGCTCTTGGATCACATGTCACAAGAGATAAATTAGCTACTTTGATCTTGACATGCAATCATACAAACAATCCATATTCAACACATTTCTAACCAATTCATGAAGATAAAATCAACATTCAGTTCATAGGAATCATATGATAATCAAGAGCTCTCACAACTGGAAAATAGGTACATAGGCACCAGTATGTTAGTGATACTAGGCGGTACAAAATCAAAATACTGGTGCTTATAATAAATTCAGCACCTTTGCACAAAAAATTGTTGCCTATGAATAAATTCAATACCAGTACACTGAATATTGGTGCCAGACACTAGTGCATTTGAAGAAATTTTTTTGAATTTAATATTTTTTAGCACTGATTTTTTATGAATGACATATACCGGCGCTAATACCGGTGCCTATGACCGGAATAGTAATTTTGGTGGGTAAAATTTTGGAAGAAAAATAGCTAGCTTCGGTGCATTGAGGATTGGCACCGGTAATAATACCGGTGCTCATAGAAATTTTTTGAAAAATTGGTTTATAATATGAGTTATTCTTGAAAATTGGTTTATGGTATGAGTTACACAAGAACATGTACTACCGCTTTCCAACATTTCACCATAAAATATATTTATTTAATATTTCTATATTTAGTTAACAGTAACAAAAAATGTGTATTTTGAATTCCGCTCAAACATGATGCTACCTTATATACCCCCATGGTATTTTCCATGTTTGTAAGGGAATATTTATAAAAAAATAGAGCACAAAAACATATCAATAATTCTTTCCGATTTCACTTTGTAACTACTAAGTAATCAATCATAAGTTACTCGAGAACATGTACTAGTGCTTTTCAATATTTCACCCAAAAATAATTTATTTAATATTTCTATATTTAGGCAAGAATAACAAAACTCATGTATTTTGAGTAACGGGTAATGGGGTAACACAATTTTGGGTCATAGTGTAATTTTCTAAGAATTTATAGAAGTAATCAATGTTTACTTTCGAGACCCTTTCATTCATCCACACATGCTCAAATTGTAGAGTTACAATCTTATATTATTGAATTGCATTTTTGTTCCACCAATTTTGTGATTTGACGACTCCAACTTTCTTGGATGGACCTATGTGTAAAAAATAAAAACTTTACTTGTCACTCTAAATTGAAATCCGCTCGAACGTGATGCTACCATATACACCCCATTGTATTTTTCATGTCTATAAGGAAATATTTATCAAAAATTGAGCACAAGAACATATCCATAATCCTTTCTGATTTCACTTCATAACTTCAAAGTAATCAACCAAAAATTACTCGAGAACATGTATTAGCACTTTTCAATATTTCAACTAAAAAATTATTTATGTTATATTTCCATATTTATGAAAGAATTAAAAAATCATGTAAATTGGAGCAATGGGTAATAGGGTAACACAATTTTGGGTCTTCCGTTCACCCAATATTTTCAAAAACGTAATTGTCTCTTATTTAATTGCATTTTGATTTCTCTGATTTTGTGATTCACCTCCTCCAAATTCATTCTCATGGACATAATTATTAAAATGAAAAAAGTTAACTTATAGGGGGAAATCTACTAGCACCAGCATTGTTTTACAATCAAACCGGTGCTACTGTGTAGCATGAAGATGATTTTTTTTTGAATTTTCATCCAATATTCTTTGCACTAGGGAAGAAAAATAATTTAAACATCCATTTAAAGCAGTGTCACGCAACTGCGTTTGAAGTACCTAGCACCGGTATGATCACCATGGGTAACAGTTTCAAACTGGTGCTACGGTTTTAAAAAAATGCCCAACTTGGCCCATGTTAGAGCACCCAAACCCTAATCATATAAAACCCTCCCCTCATAACGCTCACTCCCTCATCCACATCGACTCCTCCAAATCCACCGTAGTTGTCTCAGCTCGCTTCTAAGCCGCAACGGTGCTCTGGTTGTACCCGCTTCACCTTCGGTCGCTATCTCCGTCACTGGGGTGCACCAGCCCCGACACCTTCTCCCCGAGCTCCAGCCACTGGTGGGAGTCGCGAGCTCAAAAAAATGTCGGGTTTAGTCACCGTGCCTCAGCTCTCAGCGCCACCACTGCGTTTGGCCACGCCTCGACCCTTGTGTCTGACCTCACCTTTACAATTCTGGTTCCTTGACGTTTTGGAGATTAGGTTCTAGTTTTATGATAATTGATGTTGTTAATCAATGTTTATATATAGTTTGTTTAATGAATTATGGGTTGTTATGTATTTTCATATATATGTAATGAGCTTCTGAGTTGTGATTATGAATTTTCCAGTTTTTACATGAACTTCTGGGTTTTTTGTGTTTTGTTCGTCTGATAGCTCTTTAAGAAAATTCGGGTTTCATATTTCGGCCAGTGAGTTTATTTTCACTTGCCGGGTTTTTTTGTTGATCACCTATTTTCTAGCACTGGTCCAAACGAGCTTGGACACCGGAATTTTGACCCCTTGAAATACCGGTGCCTAAGTAGGGCGGTTCTGATATGTACATTTCTAGCACCGGTAGTGCATTCTGGTGATATAATATAAATTCTAGCATCGGTACCACTTGCCGATGCATATGTAACTATGGATTTGCACCGAGTCACTTAGGCACTGGTATATCAAAGGAAAAATACCAGTGCCTATGTGTTGAAATACCAGTGCATATTGGGGTACCTTCCAATAGTGGCTAAATAAATTTTAAGAGATTCTCACAATATGGGTTTGGAAGGTTAGATCAATTTCTCTCAAGATGAGTTTATCCTACCACAATCATAATAAAAAGCAGGCACCAATTCATAAGATGTAAAATAGGGGGGAAAAGATGAAGAGAAGGGAGAAAATAAGGGCTCGTGGTATTTTTTTTTTAAAGATGGATCCCAAAATAGAGGGATGAGGTGTCATTTATAGTACAAGGAAAATAGAGGAATTAAAAATGAAAGTCAAACGCTGCCATGACCAATTTTGCAAAGGGTGGAAGAAACCAATGCTCGTAAATCTCCTTATTCGCAAGGAGTGGTAGAAACCATTTCTCGCCAAAATTATTCTTTGCGAGGGGTTTAAGAAACCACTTCTCACGAAGATGACCATTTATAGCTCATTGCTTTGTTATCGCCTTTGCCTTTTCGCCTTGTTAGAGCGCAAAATTGCTCGTAACTATCCTAAGAGGATTTCAAGAACATATCCAAAATCTAAGGCACAAGTATGCATCATCATGAGTCAAAAGTATGCTAATAATATAGTACAAAATGAACATATGAGAAGTTCATATTTCCTTCCAGCATGATTGGAATATGTCTAGAAGATCAACCCATATAAATACCAAGTATTCATTCATTTTATTTATTCAGTTCTCAATACTCGCATAGAAAACTTTTGGTCTAATTTTGGAATCTAAGATTCTTCCCCTGGTCACCCCTGGGAAGTTTGTTATGCAATATTGGTGCATTGAAGCAAGGTTTGGCTATCATATCGTTGGTTGACATGCATCATTTGGGAGGTCATCGTCGTACCACACAAAGATACAATTTATAAGCCTTAAATGCTTACTAAATACAATTAAGTAGATGGTGGCAAATCGGAGTCGTCCACAGAGAAGAGGGATGTTCCTAAGCATTTAAACATATAAGGGTGGATATAAGCCAAGATGGATATAAATACTCTCTTATCCCTCTCCCTTTCCAGACCATTCTCTCCCGATTTACAGCCAGAAAACCCTAGTTTTCTTCTTCTTCTTTTCTTAGTTTGTAGATTAGTTATGTACTTTTATTATCTAGGCTAGTAATCTCTTGGGAGCAATGGATTGAAGCTTCCTTATCAAGGTCTAGAGAATCATTTCTATCTATTTAATGCTTTCTCTATTGT
>JAULKJ010000010.1:7573367-7586489 GCA_032355405.1 Rubia balearica
CAAATACAAAGTCTATGTCTTGTGTTGGGGTACACCTATAAATAAATAAATAAAAATAGCAACCTCAGATGGAGTTTCTCAAACATTATGTGGGAAAAAAGAAAACTCATTTAAGATTAGTTAAACATCATCAGCAAAAAATGAAAGTTCATCATAAATTATTGAAACATAAGTAAGAAGACAAATGTATGTGTATTATACCTCTTGTATGGCTTTTGACATAGCCTAGTCTTGATCTGTAAAAATAGTGATAGGCTCCATTTCTCCCATAGATTTTTTGAATGTTTTCAGCAACCACACAAAGATTTCTGCTGTTTCATCATTAATGAAGGCACATGCAAACATGACATTCATTTTGTGGTTGTTGAGGCCAACAAAAAGAGCGCAGATGAGATTGTATATGTTGGTTCGATATGTAGTATCGAAAACCAGCAAATCAACATATACCTTGAAATCTTCTGCCATCATGGAATCCATCCAGAATAGTGCAGACATTTTCCCCTCATTTTCGAGCTCTACCCTAAAAAAATCCTTTTTCTTTTTCATTTTTTTCTGTGAGCAGATCGATCAATTTATGTGCATCTCCAGCTTCTATTTGTTTCATTCTGAGTCTGCTCACATAGTTGATGCGATCCCTCATGGTGTTCCCGATTAATTCTTCACCTCCAACATCATTAACCATGTACCTGTATCCATTTGCTGATGTCAGTCCAACTTGTTCCATTGCTTCAATTGCTTTTGCCTTTTCAAGGTCTATTTTTCTTTCACTTCTGTGCAAATGTTACCACTGAGGAAGTGTGAGTTTATGATTGTGAGTTTCAACATGCTGATGGACTGTGTACATGTCATCCTCAGTCGGTTTGATAAATATCTTAGCTCTGCATCCTGTTCTTGTTAGAAAGAATTCCTTCTTCTTTCTATTGTTATTCTCAACTGTAGGAGTTATGGTTTTGTTGTTTGTTTTGCCTTCACAAGAGCACGTGCAGTATCTTCCCTTCAATTTGTTGTCGTTTGTCCCGCGTGTAGTTGATTTTCATATGCTAAAACCCCTTGCTTTTGAGTGGCGGCGGTATAAGTCCTCTAACTCTTCCCATGTTTTTGCTGTTACACCTTCCAAGTTTTCATAAACATCAACTTGTTGTATTTGATTATCAGGTCCTATTTTATAAACATAAATAGGAGCAACAGTTAAGTTCAAGACCTATATGTAGAACTCAGTAGATAAAATAGGAACCTCATACTTTATTATGAATAACTCAACAAAAAACACACATCAATCTCATGACATTGTACAGTAAACAGCAGGTGAAAAAATATACAATTGACATCCCATAAACTTCACATTGTATCAGGTCCTGTCTTTGAAACATCAAACAGGAGCTACAGTTAACTTCAAGGTCGATATTTAAAACTCAGTAGATAGAATATGAACCTTATACTTTATTATGAATAACTGAACAAAAAAACATAGCAATCTCATGACATTGTACAATAAACAGCAGGTGAAAAAATACACAATTGACATCCCATAAACTTCACATTGCATCAGTCCTGTATTTGAAACATCAAACAGGAGCTACAGTTGACTTCAAGATCGATATGTAAAACTCAGTAGAAATAATAGGAAACTCATACTTTATTATGAATAACTCAACAAAAAAAAGACAACAACCTCATGATTAAGTACATCAAACAACAGGTGAAAAAAACACAATTCACTTGCTATAAACTTCACATTGCTTCAGGTCCTGTTTTTGAAACATCAAACATGACCTACATGAACCTCAACATCTATACGTAAACTTTAGGACTTAAAATAAAAATCTCATAATACATTATGAATAACTGAACATAAAAAAATAGCATTGTCATGATTCTGTAATGTAAACAACAGGTAAAAAAACACAATTGACATGCTAAAAACTTCACATTGCTTTAGCATATTTTTTAACATCAAACAGGAGCTCCAGTTTATCTCAACATCTATATGTAAAGCTCAGTACCTAAAATAGTAACTTTATAGCATATTTTGAATAACATAACAAAAAAAATGGCAACCTCATGATCAAAACTTGCCATAACTTGTCTCATCATCAAGATAAACATAAGAATCAATAGGAAAGATAGAATACTCATCAGTAAGAAATTTGATTTTCAATTCTTCATCTACATTACCTGCGATTTGCATAATTTCAGAATGAGTTCCTGTTTGGAGTTCACGATTTTGATTTGGAATTAGACCGGGTTCCACATTTATCTGTTGAGGTTCAGGAAATTTGTTTTCACTGTTAATTCGACAATCAGAACATCTTTTCTATCGGATTCATGAACAAATTAAAGCGGATTTTACAAGACATTTGTTTACCAGGTTGAATCTTGAGCGGTTGTGTTGTTTGAATCTTCGTTAATGAATGCGGTGTTGCTCATGTTCTGAATTCACAGAGAATGGTGTTGAGATTGTTGATGAATCACTGGGGGTGGATGAGTTTTAGATTGAGAGAATTTCGGAATTGAGATTTGAAATTACAGAGAAGAGATTAGAGAGAGAAGGAGAAAGTTGTATTTTTGTGTTTCTGTTATTTTCTTTCCAAATTTGCAGATCAGTCCCTCTATTTCCTTGCCCTTTTAAGATATTGCACCGAAATTATTTTTATTATGCCCAGACCCCATTTCTTATGGCAATGTGGTTTGCCTTAGTCACTGTCTAAAGTTTAGGTTGCCTCACAGGAGACCATCTGAAGATGACCAGATGCCAATAATAAAATTTGATGGTCTCGCATAATTTGCATGGTCTATACAAATTAGGGTGGGGAAGTGAACTCGTTGTATCGTTTGTCTGGACTATACAAATTAGGATTCAAAAGTTAGACATGATACACCGAATTCACCTTTCCACCTTGTAAACATTAATGAGGAAGAACATGGTTGCTTCAAAGAAGGGTGGACATGGAGTTGATTTAATCGATTTTCGATTTATTCGGTTCGAATTATTTGCTTTTGCTCCAAAAAATCTTAAAAATAAAATCGATCTGAATAATTCAAAAAATAAAATTATCCGAACCAAATTCAAAATTTGATTTTGTTTTGAAATTGGTTTCAAACGGAATTCATGGGAAATTTTATTTAAAAAATACTAAAAATATAGTATATATAAACAAATTTAAAATTCTATAAGAATATGTAATTTAATTTCTATATTATCAAACTCCAGAGTTTAAAATAAAAATTCAACAACTTCAATATAAATTCAACCATGAGTGTTTTAGAATTTTAAATAATATTATTAATAAACATAATAAATTAATTTTTTAATTGCAATTCGGTAATCGGATTGATTTTTGGATTGAATTTCAATATCCAAAACCAAACCAAAAACCTAATTCAAGAATCGGTTTACTCAATTCGATTATTCAAAAACCGTATTTTAGTTTTGGTTCGGCTTATTAAATTCAAATCATTCGATTTTCAGTTCGATTTTTTATTATTTTTTTCTCCTACCCCTGCTTAAAAGGACTAGATTTAGCTTATAGAAGGGTAACGAAAGCATAGATGATGTCGGATTGCGATTTCTATTGTAACTGCTAGAAAATCAAGGGAAGGAACCTCCATAAAACATACTCCCTCTTGTCCTTATATATTGGCATCCAATGGGCATAATTTTCTTTGAAAGTAAAATGAGTGGAGAAAATTATATTGGGAGAGTAAAAATTAAAGTAAGCGGATGAAAATAATCTTAATTTTGCCAAAAAAAAAGGTACCAATATTAAAAGATCAAATAAAAAAAAAGTGTACCAATATTCAGTAACAGGAGACAGTAACATAGAAGATGGAAGACATCAAACAAGTATGCAATAATTTCCAGAATATAAAGGTTCTGAAAGCATCCGGAATAGTAGTAAATCTCAAACACTATTGTACAATTACTCAATTAGTTTATATTGAACAATATCATAATCCTGTAATAGCATTACACTGCCGTATGAAATAAAGTATGGGTTTTTTTTCACTTTTTCTCAGTAACATTCATACATTCCCTCAAGAGTTGGGTAGTGGTGGAGTTCTTTATGAAACTACAATAATTAATACCACTTAGATAAAATATGAAAAACTTTACTCCCATTTGCATATTCATTGTTTTGCGTGCAATCAGTATTCTACATGTATTATACCTGTTTCCTCCAGCTAACACCTAATCAAAATAATATCTTCCGTACAAACATATATCAAAATTATGATATGGATTCATTGTGGTATATTTCAAAATTATGATATGAGTTGAGTGTGATATATTTTGCCGAATGTAATAGTGAGAAGTTTGTTCTCGAAAGCAAATCTTTGAACAGTTGATAATCTGTATAAAACATTCACCTGGTAATTTTAATAATTTTACAAAAAAATATATGCTATTAAAAAATAAGTCATTGTATGTAGTATTTAAAAAAAATTAAATCGGAAAAATAATATAAATATAATTTAGTTGATTCTAAATTTTGCTCAAATTCAAATACTAATTACATTAATTAGAACACTATGTATAATAATTATACGTATGTGAAAGAACAGAGTTGAATACTTGAATCAGATGAAAATTGAAAAATATATAATATTAATTAGTGGAGGGATTGAGTTTAATAAGGAATAATGTTATTTTGTATTTTATCTAGGTGGTATTAGTTAATAGTCATTATGGTTTCATAAAGAACTCTATCAATATACAACTTTTGAGAAAATCTATTAATGTTAATAGGAACTCGTTAAAAAAACTCGTAAACTATTTCCCAGAAGAAAAATACAATCCACTTTTTACATTCTCGATTGGTTTTTCAGACATAAAAAATCAATCAACAAAGTTACTCCTTCCGTAATGTGATGAAAACAACATAGGCAAATACTCCAAAATAGCACCACTACACAACTTTCAAACAATAGATGCTATAGCATATAGCTTATTTGATATGTTGACAGGATATATAATTAGTGCTATACATGCATTTGTATGACATAAAGTCTGTGAGAAGAAAACGGACAACTAAATAAAGTATGGCTTGTATGAAGCGGATCCAGCATTTGACGAGGAGGGGGCAAATTATACCTAAATTATTATTTTTGCACTTCATTGCATACAAGATAACTAATAATGCTTAATAAGGTATGTATTGTGAGATTTATTTGAAAATAAATAAATTTCTTATGTATTAATTGTATTTTTTAAAACTGGTGGGGCAAAATCATAAATATTAAATTTTAGTACATAAAAATTAAAAAAAATAAGTTGTTTGGGTGGAAACTGCAACCTTTTCCCCTATACTGCGTCCGCCTCTGGGTACCATAGGATTTTCAGTAAGATATATTCTACTCAATAGTTGTGTTTGTATTGCAAAAATGAAAGACCCTGACCAATAAACGACACACAACTTACGCATTTTTGGTTCTTTTGTAATGTGATGAAGTGTAGAGATATATAGCCTTTGTCTAACTCCATCCCCTCAACAACTTCCAACTCACTATACAATGTTTCATCCTACAAAAGGAGACATTGAGTACATGTTTTTGGAACTATTGAATACCAAAACCGCAGTTTAAAGAAAAGCCAGTACTAATCCATTTTAGGATATAAACAGATTCCATACTCGGCTGGCTAACTTGAGAACCTGATTCATGTGGCTCCCATTGTAGTCCTCATATCTACTTGGGGTCGAAACACCATCATTATAATCACACTTATCACCATCCTGGCCATAAGACTTAAATCTATTGGGTTCGCAGTATCTATTTAGCAAAATGAAAATAAATATGCATTTGCTTGTTTGAGCACCAGATATTAATAAAAAATATCTACACATTCTAGAATGCCATTAAGCACAAAATATTAATACCATGTATCTACACATGTAAGGTTTTCAACTGAGAGCAGATAGCTCGGAGTTACAGCCCGTCACCCATCACAGGGCAACCAATTAAAGCCTTGCCCCCTGTCATATCCCCAAATGGGTTAGTCAATCTTTTAATAAAAATTTGACCAGTCAATATATATATATATAAATCCCTCCTTGTGTACTCCCTCAATTTCCCCCATGTCATATATTTACTATGTATTTGCTGCTTCGTCAAGAAAGAGTCATTCTTGATCTAATTGACGCCAGTTTGTGCATACCATATCATCCTGATAGAAATTATCCAATGCCAAACTGTAAATAGGTGCATGCACAAAGAATTAGTGAAAGTACCTGCAAACTATGTGTAGCAGCCAACATAGAGTTCAATCATATGGCTGCACTTGATGCACCGTCTCCATGAGAACATCTTAGCAAGCAAGATAAACAGTTCCCGAAGTCAAGAATTATTTTTCAATGAATATAACGATAACGAATCCGCTTAAAAATAAGTTCCAGTTTCATTCTATATCCAATCAAACTATCAAGGTACAACCCAAAACAAATGTACAAACATAACAAGTTTTAAAGACCTGTACAACTATCTAAATGGATGAAAGGAAAATACACTCACAAATACACAACCATCTAGAATAAATGCTAGGGCGCTTTGCTACACGTACTGGTTGAATCCTTTTAAAACCAATATTCTAAGACCTAAAACCCAAGACTTAAACCCTAAACCCTAAAACAAACAAATAAATACAATCAAATTGAAGTCAAATAAGTTGGTCAACACACATATACTGAGATACATATGCGTCAATTACAACAAAGCACATAACAACTTCAACTTCCAAAACAACATAACAAGAAACAAAATGGGGTTAGCTATAAATTCACACCTAGACTCCTCAATCCGTAAATGGCTCCAATAACCCGCTCGACAAAATTTACAACAAAACTTCCCAATGCTCCTATTCAGGTACAGAACCTTTACAACAACACAAATCAATAAAATATTTTGTAATCCAACAAATAGATTATCATAACTTGAAACCTAAAAAATGCAATAACCCATAGAAATAGCATGATTCTGCCGGGAATATCCCAAAAATCCCAACAAATTACAGACATAACAGTCAAAAATTTTAATCACAAAATGAAACAGCGATCCACCAAATAGAATAATTACGATTTTCGTGCAGATGTAAAACAAATCTCAACCTGCATGACATGCGTTTTTCAAGTAGTTGAAATGGAACAATAAACTTATTGAATAATAAAACCAACAACCTCGTAAATTAAGTTCATATCAATAACAAAGTAAATTAAGCTCGTAAAAGGATAGCTTTCCACTTTGCTTTCTGGTAGCTTGACTATACATGACGCATTCTCTGTTTCACATAAAGAGTTCAGAACAATAAAATTTAGGAAAATTAACTCTTCAACATGCATAGAGCTTCAAAACAAACACATAAGGTGAAAAGTCAGCATAAAAACTTGGGGGAAAAAACAAACAACAGTGGTTAGGGCTTTGATTAAACCATTCTAGTAGCCGGTAAAATCGATGTAACCTCCTCTACAGTCCTCGGCATCGGTGCAGAATCTACTCCATAACGCTCTACACTAATTCAATTAAATTCACACACAATCTTGACTTGAATTACACCCGGGAGCTTCAATTTACACAATTTGGGTTCTTCAGAAGAGTCCCAGATTTTAAAATCCAATAGCCACAGCAACTTCCTCCACTGGTCCTCGCGCTGAGAAGAATGGTGAAGAAAATAGTGCTTAAGGGAGAGCTTGTGATCATCGGTGAGCTTGAAATCTAGGTCAAACCTGCGGCTCTAAAGATCGGCGAAGAAAATGGAGTGAGGATTTTAGTGTGGTATCAAGCATGACCAGAATGCGGAGATCGGAGGGGGTTCCCGCCGAGAATGCGAGCGTTGTCGATGGAAACAGAGAGAGGAAAACGAAGGGAGGATGTAAGGAAGTCAGACGATGTCATTTTAGTTTAATAGGGAAGTTAAAAATAACATAAATATTCTCAGTTGATACTAATAACAAACAATTTTCATTATATGTGCTTTGCAATGATAGACAATCATTCCAGTCTCGTCACTTTGAAATATAAACAGGTTAAGACTTGAGTAATGCATTGTCCTTGTTTTCACTTTTCCTATGATCTTAAACCAATTTTAGGAGATTTGAGAACTGAACATGTTATTATAAAAAACGCAAGTGCATCTAAACTTTGGAAGAAATTTCTAATATGGAGAGAATGGCAGCTACAAGAAAAACAACAATCTGTCAAATTTAGAGGCAAATCCCATGTTGATATAGGCAATCAATCTGTCAAATTTATAGTTTACTCGCAAGCCATTCAAAGGTCTTGCTCGTATCTAGGGGTGTAACAGCCAACAATACAGTAAAGCAACGTAAACAAAGCTGTTGAACTCTGATCACACAATCGCAAACGTAGATCACACAATAATTCGATAAAACTAAATCAAACAACGCACACAGCACACCAAACCAAAGGTCTTAGCATCTCACTACATAGTTCGTTCTTCAAACAACGATAATGAAAGCAAACGCAGCACGAATTCTCATATCAAGACAGTAAGGTCACATATGATTCACTTTTTCTTGGCAATGAACAAACCCCATCTCTGTTCGCCAGATGAGCTCCTAATCAGCTTGGATTTCCAGCCTCCAACTATATCGTTGTAGTCTTCCTGTAGGTCAAATTGCAACAAAGATGTTAAGTGCCATGTCCGGGATCCTCTAATCCTTAAAAAACCATATAGATGATAGACTAGTACTACTCACTTCAGAAAAGTCTTCAATGAATGATTTTTTCTCCTTCTCCACTGTATCCAATTCCTTTTTAAGGACTTTCATGAACTGGAATAAAGATGGGACATCAGCATAATGATTAAGGTATTGCCATTGTACTAAGGAAGCAGGAAAGCAACACGAAGCCCAACAGATCGGAAAGAATGGGGAATTTACAAGGAAGAAGAAAACCGACCTGATCAGTTCGGTCCTCAGCAATGACCTCATCAAAACCAGTATCCTTGAGCATCTGAAAGCAAGATAATAGTAAGGAAAATACTGTGCGCCACGACGTGTAAAAGACACAGAGATGGAATTCAAATAACAAACCTGGCCATATGCTTCAACATCATGTAGATCATACCCTCTTTGCTGGATATACATAGAAAACTCTTCTGAAGGAGTTCCGGCATTTCTGCAGTAATCGCTGATGAGTACTCTCCCTCCCGGCTTCAGCCATTTGTAAAAGGATTTGAAAAGAGCAGGTTTATCCTGTATAAAATTAGACAAATTGATAAGAACCACAATAATATAGCAGAAACTGTTATTAATGATGGATTTGCATCAAATGACAATGTACTCAAGTTAATTTCAGAAAACTGTTATAATGTCAAAATTAAGTTCAGAAAATTACTTGAATGTGGAGAATAGTATCCCGACTATAGATGACATCAAAGGTGCCATCAGGATATGTTTTCTTGGTGCAGTCAGCAACCTCAAATTCAACTGAACAATTTAGGCCAATAGCGCGTTCCAGTGCAAATGAAACCATGTTGACAGAGAGATCGATGCCAACAACATGAACATCATATTTCTCAGCCATATAGAAATCACCTCCACCAATGCCACAACCTACATCCAGAACCTTTTCTCCAGGCTTAAGGTCCAGCCTAGCAACAAATTCTTTGGTTGTATCTGCTCCTCAACCAAAATGTTGAATGAGAATAGGAAGTAAGCAGTTCGAATATCCAATTTAATCTTATGATCTGAAATGCTATATACAAAAATCTTTCAAACTAGCTCATCATAAATAAAAATGAATAAAGGTCTAACACAGAGTATGATAGAGGCTTAGTTCATGCCGTTGTGTCCAAAACAGCTTTTAAGGACTGTGGAAAGTCGACAAACATTTATCTAGTGGGAAAAAGCAAAAAAAAAAGGAAGCAAAAACAAAATTGAGCTGAATCCAATGCTCACAAGACTAGTGGGAAAAAAAAACATCAGTCATTTCGATTAAAAACAAATTTAACATTAAATTTTATTTCTGTCCATCACGAGAATTTGGCAGATAACAAGGTTAAGAGGACACAGTCCAGGTGTTACACTGTTCCATTGAGTTTAAGTGCACACTCTCAGAAGTACGATAGTCAAAATCATAGGTAAATCTGAATTTCCAGTGTTCTTTTATACCCGTGTTTTATTTACTAGACATCAAACAAATGCATGAAGAAAACAGTGGGCAGCTGGGAAAATGAAAATACCGATTCCTCCAGTGCTAACATATCCCTGTCCAAATACACGCTCGTATCTCAGTATACCACTACATTTGTACTGCACTGTGTCCAAGAAACGCTGAAATCCCTTGTCATCCTCTGAGCTCACTTTCTGCCACATCCAGCATATCTAACCCAAAACAAGCAAAACTTACACACGTCACCAGGTCTTCTATATCAGCTACATATAAAGATGAACATTTAGAGTCCACAAACATATGTTACATATATACCTGATTCTGGTTCTTTTTGTTCCTTACATAGGCACCAATACATTTGCAATTAACAAGAGCAAGTTCAAAAGAATTCCCAGAGCTGTCACGGAATTGACTTTCTTTGAAGATCTGAAATTGCAAACAAGACAAAGTAAAAATCTTGAGATGTGGCCATAACTACATTTGGAGATAATTCAAACATTAATCTTCAGAGAGCTTTCACAGGACATCTTTGCACACTTCTAAGGAATACATAATTGATGTTTGATGACAATGACCATGAATACAACTATCATACAAATTTATAAAAAGTAACCTACAATTTAACATCCTAACACTGATGCTGCCTAAAAAAGTATTGCAACAAAATATAGTTAGTTGATACCTTAGTGTAAAATCTCGGCTCACGGTAGTGGGTTGGGTTGTGTTTCCTCTTGTGATCTCCAGATTGATGGAAACATGACTCGCGGAAGAAAATGTAACCACCAACTTTCAGCCATTTAACCATTTTCTCAGCTAGTGCCGCAACCTAAAAATCAAGTCAAACAAATAAATACAACTCCATAAGTTTTCTTAATCTATCCAGGACTTACAGTAAGATGAATCTAAACTGCAAGATGTCTAGGGTAAAAGCACTATTTGAGCAGTCGCAACTAAATGAAGTTCAAAAGGTGTTTGCAATGGTCAGATAAAATTGAGCACAAATGAGAATGGTTCTAACGTAAATTTTCAGACACGGATGGAAAGAATCTTGATATCTTTCCTGTATTACATTAAGTTTAAAGAAAATTCCAACAAATATATTCAAAACTATAAATTTATTGAAATATTTTTTATGAAAAATACAATCTTGAACTTGGTGATGTTCTCTAGATTAGGCACAGTTTCTGGAGACAGTAGGCAGGAACAAGGTTAGGAGAAATCACCTCTTGATCAGAGAGATACATCAACAGCCAGTTTGAAAAAATCAAGTCCATGGATTCTGCTGAAATATTCAACTCAGGGGATGTCACGTCAGCGCAAAGGAACTTGGCATTCTTAAAATGCCCATTAGTGCTTTCATTCTGCAAATCCAAACTTTTAATAATCATACATCCTGAAAGAACTAACAGTCTCCCACTAAAAGGCAAAGAAGTAACAATAAATTAATCCATCAAGATGCAAACCTTCTTTATTGCACTTTCAATGAAGTCAAGAGCAAGAACACTCCCAGCTTTTTTCGCCAACTCGCCAGTGAATCGGCCGATTCCAGCCCCTAGCTCAAGCACAGATTTCCCTTCATACGGAGGAAGAAGAGAGAGCACCTGAAAATCCACCAAGATGGGATTTTTCACACTATATCAGTGATGCACAAAAAAACTGCAGACTTGGTTTCTTGAAAATCTGCAGTTTCTATAAAACAGAACGCAGTCACAGTGGTTCTTAAACTACACATACATAAACTTGGCCCTAGAAAATAAAGAATATCAGGGATTACATAGAATCTTTCAGGAAGTTACTGTTACAATTACACCAACAAAATCTCATGAATTATCTTCAAACTCATTTGGAGAAAACAGAACAACAATGTCTGATAGTGGCAAGTACACTTTGAGGCTTATAAAAATGAAAAAGGCGATAATCATATAAAATATTTTCATGGGATCATATGCATTTGGACATAAATAAAAGAGAAATGCACCTCAGGGCGCTCTTCTTTATCAAGATCAGCAGCCTTGGAATCAAGCATCATCGCCTCAACAGTAAGATTAGTGGTATGCTCCAACCAGTAACTCTTCTGCACCTCACGCTCTTGCACTAAAACACCAACCCCATTTCAAATTACCATGTTATAAGAAACAATGAAATGCAGATCAAGAACCCGAAATACACGCACCTTTAGAAGCAGCCATGGCAGTAGACATTCTGACAATTACGATGATCGGACAAATGGGTTGGTTTGTTCGACGGAATTAAGATTAGAAATGCAGTAATCAGGTTATGTTTTGTTGAATTAATTCAGTGTCTATGCGCCTTCAATGGCAATACGAGATCTAGAAAAAGTCCTTGATCTACGGTTACTGGATCGACCCTTTTGCTGCATTAGCCTCGGAAGAACTTTCTAATAATAGAAGCGAAGAAAATGCATAGAAAAGACGACGACTGTGTGGAGTTGAGGTTTAGTGTGTGAGAATTGTGAGGCGGAGAATGGTGTTAATATAGAGAGGATGGAAGCGGAGAAAATGGCGAGGGGAAGGCCACTGGGTGAATCATTGGTGGGCGGTGGGGCTGGTGATGATTTCAAAGCAAATGGGCCACTGCCACGTGAAGGGCTGCATATTCTGGGCCCCACTGAGATATTAAACGACATTTGTAGGGTGGTGCTTCTTGTCGTATGGCTTGGAGATTGGGTCCTTATAGAATCTTAGGTGAATCGTAAAGTGAATAATTTATGGGGTGGAGTAGAGCTGTCAATCTCTTATTTATCCGAATTGAGAATTCGACCCGTAACGAATTAAATTAAAATTTGATATGGTCTGAGAAATATTAATCCATACCCTACCTAAACACGATTGCACCTAAGCTAAAATTCAATTTTGACCCTAGAAATATTGACCTGTACTCGAACTCGACATGACAGAATTCAACCAAAAACACGTATATGACCCGATAATTTGGACCCGTACCCGACCTGAACACGAACTCGAGATCAACCCGAAC
>JAULKJ010000010.1:7632243-7645607 GCA_032355405.1 Rubia balearica
ATGGCGCATTTTTAAAATTTGGGTACCAAACTGTGAATTTTGATTAAAAATGGGTACCATTTTGGACAATTACTCTATAAGAGCAAGTCCAACAATTTCTCTAAAAAATTCTTTTAAAATAGAGAATGAAAACTATATTATTCATAATTTTAGGCTTAAACTCCAACCACTTCTCCATTTTACAGAAAACGACATTTAAATGACGATGATTTATAATGGTTAGACAAAATAACGTTCTTTCATTAATGATTTTTTTAATATTGTTGTTTTTGGATTTTAATTTTGTATGCTAATTTGGTAGTTTGAAATATTTATTCTCTCAATTCCAATTTATCCCGATAAATATATGAATTTAATTTTTCTCTCATATAATTTCCATTTACAAGAAAATGACATTTAATTTTCTACGTTAATTTGGTAGTGTATTGAATTTTTATTCTCTAAATAAGGAAATTAACTCTTAATTAAAGGTGATTGATAATGTTAGCATTAAATTTTTAATTCTCCAAATACTTCATTTTCTCTCTACCGATATAGAGAATGAAATACTCTACTTATTCATATTCTCTATTTTAGAGAATGAAATGGACACTTTGTTGAAACTAAAAACTTGTGTATATTCTCCAAATATAACTAAATCTCTATTATGCAGAATCTGTTGAACTTGCTCTTATCATGATGTGTTTTGGGATAAATTAAGCTAAATGGCGCTGTTTTGACAAATGGGGTAGCCATACATATAAAAAGCCATTAAGGTCCCCGACTGGTAACAAAATGAGTAGATACAAAAGTGTTAAATCCTTATGATGGTGTATATTGAGATAAATAAACAAATCAACGTCATTTTATCAAAGGTATGATAATCAGATATATAAAAAGTCATTAATTCTCATTGTTGATAACAAAACGAGACTATACAAGGCATAAAAACCTTATTATAGTTTTTTATGGATAAAAAGTCATTAAGTCCTCGGTTGATAACCAAATGTGACCAAACGAAAGTATTAAATCCTTGTCATAGAACTATAACCGTGATTATGTTGCTAAGTAATAACATTAACTATAAGCTGACTTTTAAACTTCGACAGGTTTGAATTTATTTTTGTTGAACCAAATTGTTGCATGGCTGGTCCTAAAATTTAACGGTATGAAACAAGTTATGAAAAAAAGAGATCTTTCATATAAGCAATTTTGATAAGATGCTCTTATTTCTTTGTTTGTCGATCTCGGCCTCTACATTCCACCCGTGCGTGAGAACAAGGTGGAAAAGAAGATTGTCCAAGTAGTTTACTAAATCATGCAGTTATACTTTTTTATAAATGGTAAATTATGTTTAATAAATGAAATCCCTATATAATTACTAATTAATTGGGGGGTTTAAGACAAAACTTTCATTTGCCTTACCTTCTAGACCAATCTGATTGCTAAATTATTCTTATTTTTGATGAATTAAACTGATTTTGGTAAGATGAACGAAAATTGTTGAACTTGACATATTTTTACTTAACTGAAAATTAGTGAAATAAACTGATCGGGGCCTAAGAAGAAAGAAGCCAATTCTGGTGAAGAGAAGCAGCAGCAAAAGCAATGGAATCAAATGATCAGTTCATCCACTGAAAAAGATGACAAGAGTGAGTGACAAGTATTGGAATCACATAGATATTCATTCTTCGGATACAGGGCAGAACCAAATTCCATTTATCTTACAGCAAGGAAAATCCCCAAGTATAATAGTATACTGAGCTATTACACAAAACTATTTGGGCACTGAGCTATAGAAACAGAAACAAGAACATAAAGCATCCTTGTGAGATCCAGATTGTCTAAAGTCCTCTAGAACCGGGAAGGTCGATCCACTGAAGCTGGATTTCAATTTCGCCACATTCGACATTTCTCAATCTCAGACACATATCCTGAATGATCTTACCCTCTTTGAATACCACACAACTCTCTTCCGACAGGCAGTTTGTTCTTGATGAAGGGCACCTGGTGACTATGGTGCCATCAGGGAGGCCTTCCAGTTTCATTCTAACAGCTTCCACAAACGTGTTCATCTCGAATTCTGCATCTCCCATTTTGTCATCCATGCTCAACATGTCGTGATCATAAACCGTCTGAAATGAAAACCACCACTAAAGATCAACCCCAATTCGCTATGGCAACCAAATTAAGAGACAGTGTTACTTGAATACATACAACACATCAAAAGTTTTACTTGAATCCAGCATTTCTTTGGATATGTTAGGATTTTTAGATGATTAACTAGTGCTTCGCCATGTTTACTGAAAACCTAGAAGGCTTATATGAGGAGCAAACACATTAGTTTCCGTAAGTGTATGAGAATGGATACCCCTCCTGTTCCTCCAAGATGTCCAGTTTCTAACGCTAAACCAAAACTAGTTACGGAAACACGACTCTTTAAGTTGAACTTAATGTAAAGATAATCACACTATTAAGCTACGCTAAACCAAAACTTTTGACTTCTAAGGGCAACAGTAGCTAATTTTGCCAACACCTCCTCTTTTAGTTCCTTGTTAGCACTTACAAGTAAAGAAACAAAGCTTACCAGTCTAACTTTATCCTTCGTGTCAGTAACTGTAAGAGTCAAGTCCTCGTTCCACTCTGGATTGACATTCTTATGTACGACACGAGTCTTCAGTTTCTGCAACCAATGCAAACATTTATCCGGCATCAGGATTTCAAGAAAACGAGAAACAATCATCAGATAGCCAAACAAGAACCTACCTAAGAGAGTATTTTTCACTTCATAAGAAATACAGCATTTCATGTTCATCTAAAAGTCGAAAATGAAACGATCAAGTGTAATGCATTAAGATGCGCAGCATGAAACAAGGGTAGAATTAAAGCTGCTTCTTTTCACAATTGATGATCAAAGATATCCTTAACCAAAAGCCAACTACATGTTCGTTTGGTAGCCATTCTAATGAAGCGCTATCGTTACTTACTTGAGGTCAATCAAGAGCACATCTTTCAGTTAACAAATGCATTCCCTATACCCATCTGGAATTGGATTTGACTGTAACAACTAGACAAACCAGACTCCAATGAATCAAGCTGGAACTGAATTGAGGTTCATTTCCACAAACACTAAAGCCAAAGTTGTGTAGTTCAACAGAGGTATCAATCAAGCACAAATCCGGTCCATTAGCGAAGACAAATAACAAGAAGAAAACACATCATTCCATGACTGATTATCACTAATTACACACAAATCGACCCAATCAACTCCACATGATATAGGAACAAAAATAAACACCAAATTATTAGACTAGTCCCACAAAACTCCGCATTCCATGGCTACAGAAACAGGAGTTGGAGAAACAATCAAACAAATTCCTAGTCCATCCCAGAAAACACTTCACCAAGAACACAATCAACGACAACCACGACGCCTTCATCCCACAAAGTAGAGTCATCTATAACGCACAAATAAAAGCGAAAAAACACCCCTACAGATCAGACAACAACATAGGATGCAGAACATATATACCTGTTTTCCCATCTTGACAACGACATAGGGATCGCTAGTACGGACATCACGAACAGCAAGATTGATGCCCCTTTTGACTCGAATTCTGAGCAGACCCATCAAGTTATCCATACTTACAGGGGATGACTATGCTTGTGAGTTCATCTTTATTACTTATACTCAAACCGCCTCAATTAGTCGTCCACCACTATAAAAATAATAATTTATTCAAACTCTGTCCCTGTCATGAGCCCCAACAGCACGAAACTGAAAGGCATTTCAATAAATAAATAATATTTAAAAAAAGACGAAAAATATCTGCCAAATCTTGGACCCTATATCATAGTTCACATAAAAAACATGGTAAATATTACACCTTTACCAACTTACAGCAAAATGGGATGCTGCATCAATACCCAGAATCCGCCGAGATTGTGAGCGTAATCGATGGTACCCATGCAACTTGACGACCTTAATTCTCACTTTCATTTCGTACGGGACATTTGAAATTATACTACTATTGACATTTGTGCTATGGAACGTTGACTTTGCAAATTGCCAGCCAAAACGAACAAAATGACACTTGTCCAGTTTTATCTCAATTACTCCCTCAGTTATTTAAAAATGAAACATTTGTTTTTGATACAAGGATTTATAAAGGTAGAATTATTGGTTGAGAATTTATTGAAAGAGTAAAATGTAAATTGAGTGGATGAAAACAACCTGAAATTTACCAAAAAATGAAAGGAGACAATTTTAAAAAATTATTCCAAAAAGAAAAATGTGTCAATGTTAGAAAACTGGAGGAGTATGAATTTATAACTGACAAGTGGTGTCGTAGATAAGTTTATATTGGAAAGAGTAAATTTAGTTATTTGTTTAGTGTTCATATACATCTCAATTTTTTAAAAGTACAAATATATTCCTTCTAATTTTTTGAAAGTGCACAAATACACCTCCCATTATTTCAAAATTGCACATATACCCCTACAACCGGAGGCTGGCATTTAAAAAACTGAGCGTATATGTGCACTAAACAAGCATCAGAGATAGGCTCTAGAGCTTATAAGATATTTTGCTTATGAGCAAAACACTTTTTAGTATTTGGTAAAATGCTAAAAATAGCTTATTTTGAAAGCGGGAACTATTTTCAAAATAAACCAGTTTTGCTTATAAGTACGACTCTGCCGAACACACCCTATGTGCACTTGCAAAAAATTGAGAGGTATATGTGCAGTGAATAATAAAAGGGTACAAATGCACTTTACTCTAATGTAAAATAGAGCTAAAGTGAACGGAACCTAGTTATTTCCTTGTCCGATATCAAACTGCAATTTAACTATTCATATAAATAATATTTATTAACTTTGACCATAATATTGAATTAGTGTAAAAGTATAAATACTATGAGTGATACCTTGTTCGATCAGTTATAACATACTTCCCCCGTCCCACGAGTTTTGGCATGTTTACTTTTTTCAAGTTAAATTTGGTAAACTTTACCATAAATATAAATTAATATATTTATAATAACAGTATCTTGTATATTGTTATATTCATCTTAACAACTATTCTCTAAATATCATTTTGGGATAAGTACATTTATAACCCTAACTTTAGATTGAAAGTGCCAATATAACCCTGCAATCTCAAAAAATACCAATTTAACCCTAACTAATTAAGATATGTGTCAATCTAACCCTAACTTTCAAAAAAACTGTGCCGATATAACCAAACTCTCTGATTCCTGCGTTGACTAGTAAATTCCGCGCGATGACAAAAAATGAAAAGATGAAAATACCCTTCTTTCATCTTCTCCAAAGCTTTCTTATTTTAAGTTCTGAATCCGTTATGGAAAAGGAGGAGAAAAGGGTGTCTTGTTCAGTGCCAGTGATCCGAAATCTCGCAAGTTGATAAAGCTACGAATGTTGCTACTTCTTTTGCCAAACTTAAGTTGCATTAGTCCACGAAATTGTTATGCCCATTTTGTGTTTGTGCTACATTGAACCTGCAGATTGACTACAACCTCATGATAGAATCACAGCTACTACCTTTTCACAAAATCTCCTCCAAATTTACATTCCAAGAAGCAGAGTCACCGGCTTTGCATAATCCTTCGGCGTCAAAAACCAAAGCATTGAGGACTCTGAACATACACTCCCATTTATAGCCAATCGCCGCCGGAAACCACCACTTCTGCCACCACTAGCCACCATCTCTTTCAGCCACCACCACCTCCCCACCATCTCCACCAACCACCACCTCCTGCGCCAGCCCACCCACCACCTCCGCCAACCACCACCTCCGCCACCATCTCCAACTCCCGCTCCACCTTATCTTTGTTCAGACACCAGCGCCGCTCAACCAAGCGCTGGAAATCCATCACCCGCTCAGCCAAGCTTCTCTTCTTCGGATTCAAATCGTCGTTCTCGTTGCTGGATTCACCACCACCCCCGATTTCAGTAATTTGAGGAAGATGAGGAAGAAGGGATGGCTGGGAGAGGTAAAGATGAGGGAATCGGGGGAAAGATGAGGAAGAAGGGATGGCTGGGAGAGGTAAAGATGAGGGAGAAGGGAGAGCAAAGATGAGGAAAGATTAAGAAAAATGGTCAATTCAAAGATGAGGGTTAGGGATGGCAGATGAGGAAGAAGACGAACAAAGAGCTTCTTTTTGTTTTTTTTCGGTGTAGAGATTGCAGGAATAAAAGAATATGTACACCACTAAAGGTGGAGAGATTGCAGGAATTTTAAGCCTTCTAATTTCAAGCTTCTTCTTCCCGTTTCTTGAATTTCAAGCTCTTGGAATTTCAAGTTTTATTTTTTATTTTTTTTAAACGAGGGCAAATCAGACAGTTCAAAAAAATCGGCAGTCAGTCAGTTGACTAAAAGGTCAACGCAGTCAAGGGTCATTTTGGCACTTTCTGAGATTGCAGGGTTATATTGGCACTTTCATCCTAACGTCAAGGTTATTTTAGCACTTTACTCTATCATTTTTATGCAAAATTATTTTGTGTAGCCAGAGATATTGACGATGAAACATAATCATTCAAAAAAATGAAAAAGTAAACATGCCAATACTCGCGGGACAGAGGGAGCATGTAATTTTAAAATATCAACTTTTCACAAGTTCAATCGCAAGATACCGATCCTTAAGTGTCAGAACTTTCACATGCTCAAAAAATTACATATTTTCCCTTTCGCATTGGTGGGGGATTGTTAGTAATCAAATGGGCCTTTCATTTCGGGTAGCAGAACTAACAACTGAATAAAAGATGGTCTTTCAGCCCAAAATTAATTTTAAAGAAAAGAAAACCTTGTGATTTACTCTTTGCCCCACATGGGTAGTTTAAAGGGAGGGTATCTAGTTTATATATGGAACTTCACTACCACTTTGAGGGAGCAAGAAGGAGAAGACTCATCGCGCACCTCTTCCGCCGACGAACTGAACCACTTATCCAAATTAGGTGATCTAATCAAACTTCATGGAAAGACCTACTTGAGTGTAAAGGGCTGGCCTTCGTTTTATGAAAGACTTCTAAGGGTTGTATTTCTAAATCACTCATGAGTTTTCCCAAGGAAACTATGGCCACTATAAGTTGTTGATTATTGTGAAACTCGATTAATTCAAGTAAGACACATGTTCTTGGAATGATCAACCAGTTTAGGAGTTCCACATGTGCTCACTCTGAAAACAAGGAGATCATTAAAATTCGTTAAGCAAAAGTTCAATTGCAAGATACTGATGCTTAAGTGTCAAACGTTCACATGATTAGAAAAAAAATACATTTTTGCCCTTTTACATTGGTGGGGGATCGTTAGTAATCAAATGGGACTTCAGCCTAAGATCAATTCTACAGAAAAGAAAAACTTGCGTTATACTCTTTGTCCCACATGTGAAGTTTAAAAAGAGGGTATTAAGCTTATATATGGAAATGTTTCACTACCACTTTGAGTGAGCAAAAAGGAGAAGACTTCTCTCGCACCGCCGCCGATCGCACCGCACCACACCACTTGTCCAGATTAGGTGGTCTAGTGAGACTTCATGGAAAGATCTACTTGGGTGTAAATGATTGACCTTCCTTTTATGAAAGACTTTTGAGGGTTATCTTTCTAGAGCACTCACGAGTTTTTCCAAGGAAACTATGGCCACTATAAGTTGTTAATTACCGTAGAACTCGTTTAATTAAAGTAATACACGTATTTTAGGAATGATTGACTAGTATAGGAGTTCCATATATGTTAACTCCAAAAACAAGAAGATCATCCAAATTCACGAAGTTGAAGTTCAATGGCAAGATGCTAATGCTTGAGTGAACGAGTAAGTGAGGTTTCGTGGTACCTTGGGGAATGAACACCTGTGTGAACCTTGCACTATGAGTTGGGTGAATTTTATTTCCATGGTAGTGATTTATCATGCCCACATTTCTGATTTCAAAACAAAATTCTTTTACTACTAAATTCTTTTGTGATTTAAAACAAATTTTTCTACGACCAAGGACCAAACATTCTTTTCGTACATTATTACTAATTTCACCAACACTTTTGAAATGAAATTCCTTTCTTGTTAAAAAAACTTGTCTGGTCAAACAAGATTTCTTAATGAGCTTGCAAAAATACCACCTTTGGACGGTGTTAACTATAAACGTTGGTCTCGGGTTTTGATCTTTCTTGAACAACTGGAAGTGGATTATGTTCTATTTAATGATTCTCTCAAAATAACTATCTCTACTCCACCCAATGATTAAACTCTAGAAACATCCACTTCGATTCCTTCAAAGTAAGCTACTGAACTAATTCTAAAGTATGAGAAAGACAACAAAACAGCCAGGGGCTATCTCCTCAGCAACATGACAAATCTCATATTTGATTTGTTCATCACCAATAAATTTGATAAGTCAATATAGAAGACATTGGCGAAGAAGTATGATGATGATGATGCGATGGGGATTATGCTGTCGGTGGCTTAAGTTCCAAATTGTAGACAACAAGCTCTTTATGAGCAACATTCTGCAGGCCAACGTACTCATCGAGAAGCTTCCAGATTCTTGGTCTGATTATCGTAACCACCTCAAGCACAAGAAACAAGATATGACTCTGGAGGAACTAGGCATCCACATGAAAATTGAGCAGACAATCACCTTAAAGATAAGAGACTCTCTTCCTTTTCTGATTCGGTTATAGATAATATTGTAGAATCTGAATATGTTGACAGATCTAAGTCCTCTAATACCTTTAAGAAGATAACCATCCCGGTCAAAACAAATTTCACCTTCAAGAAGAATGAGCCAATTCATAAAAAACCCAAAGAAGCCTGCTATGTCTGTGAGTGGTCATCGGGCCTACCAATGCTACCAGCGCAAGGACACCAACAACAAGCCCAACCAGAACAACATCAACTTCTCAAGACAATCTCACCGAAGATGAATATGGGGAGACTATTGGTGTTTTAGTCTCCGAAGTCTACCTGTTAAAAAACAAGACAAATTGGATCGTTGACACTGATGCCTTAAACACTTCTATGCATACAGACACATGTTCGATTGATATGCGTTATAATTGTGTTCAATTTTTTTGGGATTATTGGGATATAGTTTGCACTTTAGGTGTTTTGGTGCATGAATTCATGGATTGTGAAGAATTTGAGAGGGAGTTATACAATGTACTCTTTTTCCCTTAACCAACGGTTTTTCCCACAGGGTTTTCCAGGTTAATATTTTTAATGGGCGATGTGCTCCAACAAAAAATGTTCTTATTTTATAAAATATTATTCTAGGGATGAAGAAAAGGTGTTAAAGTAGAATTCCAGACCAACATAGTATTTCAATTCAGCATTGCGGTACTTAGCATCTTCATGGATCCAGTATAACAAGGTCTTGGGGAAGTCTCTGGGATCATCTCCAATGCCATGTCAGTGAATGATCATTATAGTTATAGTGTTTGGAAAGAAGTCATTACCTCTTCTACTCTACAAATCACCTATTTATTGATGATGTATTTTATAATCCTTACGTATCATGGACCATGTTCTTAGATCAAGGTTTTATTGGGGTGGTCATAGGTGAGAACCTTCTCTTCTTATAGGTTTTCTTAGGATGATTCGCTACAGGCGAGGTGCTGCTATTAGTGAGGTTATCTCTTTTTTCCTGCGAACCGTTCTTTACTTGGTTCAAAGGGCTTGAGATATTACTTTTGCTAAGGATTTCACTTGGTTATGAGAGGTGTACACCATAAGCCCCCCTACCGAAGAGCCATTGCAAACTTAAGGGTCATATTCAAAGTTGGAATAAAGGATATTTAATCATTAAATGTGCATTGTGGGGCTAGTAATTGACGGCGAAGTGAGTATTGGCTCCTTGGGTAAAGATAATTGGGAATCTGTAGTGATTTATACTTCCACGTGATTGGTCTTTTCAGATAAAAATAGTTTAGTCTAGATTAGTTGTACCTTCGTTTAAGAGTTTCTTGCTTTCAGCTTAGGCCTTCTTCTTAGGTAATAATTTTCTCACTTCGCCTAGTATAGAAATGGCAAACTGTAAGGTTTTGACCTTAATTAATGCATTTATTTTGAGGGAATTCTATCCCTTCATATCCACCTATGAGGTTGTTGTCCCTACAATCCATGATACAGTAATGCAGCCACTAGCGAGCATGGTTGGTATTTTTGAGTGCCAGCTTCAACATGGTTTGACTTTTTCCTATTTCTGAGTATATTTTATGTTTGTTGGATTTGTATAAGATTGCTCTTTCCTAATCTCACCCTTGTGGAGTGGAAATATTAATCGATTTTGAGTGACTATGTTGTGAGGTCGGCGCTATCTTTAGTTTAAATCTATTTTCTACCTACTATCAGTTATATAGGGTCTCCAAAGCCAAGTCCTAAGTGACCTCGAAACCCAAGAGCTCAGTGACTAATGTTGTGAGATGTTGTCCAATGTGTGTGAAATTTTGGAGGCCAGTTATCTTTTTATTTCTTTTAGGTAGTCAACTTTGATGCCATATTCGAACAATAACGTAGGTTTAGTTTGAGAACTAATGTGGGGAAGTAAGCTGGGTTTTCGTACTGAAATGCGCATACATGCAGTTGTAGTTGAGAGGCCTACAATGCGGGATGGTAGGGTACTTTATTATTATTATATATTTCAATAGGAAAATACAGTAACTTATTTAATATTTTATCTTTCTTGTTGTTGTATTGTCTTTAGGGTCAGATGATGGTTTTTTTCCATAGTCTGGGAATGAGTGATCCTGGCGATCACCAAATGAGTAATGGCTTTTGTGGCGGTGAAGGACTCGGTGGTTCTACTCTAGAGTTGGAGCTGAACAGGATGCGCACTCTATGCGAGGAAAAGAAGTCCTTGATTTTGGCTCTTCATCAGGAGTTGGTGGTGTTAGAAGAGGGAAGGGCTAATGGAGAAGAGGATTATGGATGATAGGTTTCTTCTAGGGGTAGGTTTTAGAGTGACCTAGCCTCGTTTTTGTATTTTGTTTAGGGGTTGGGGCTCATGGCCCTTGTAATTTATGTATTGAAGGATTTTAATGTTTGAGTTACTTTTATAATAAAACAAGTCATAATTTTGATTGTGTTAGTCTGGTTTCCTTTGCATATGTGTGACTTCGGCTAAGTATGCTAAAACCTTCATGTTTATCCGAACACAAATGATCATATATGTAAAGAATTTACACAAACACTTACCAAAGATAGGTATAAGAAGAATTGGAAAAAAACTAAATGTAAAAGATAAAGTCATGTTTCCTCATAAAAGTGATAATCACGGTAAATATAGTGATACGTGTACACATTCATTTTTGCATAATAATAGAAATAATTAATATTTTTCCACAGTAAGGTATTTATATAATTGTATGTATAAATTTCATGATAAAAAAATTAACATGACTATGAAACACGTATTATGCAGGATATATATGTTTTCAAACCTCAATTCTACCTTAGTTACATTAAATGTTATTGACCAAAAACTTTTAAAAAAATAGTATACATTATTACACAACACTCAAGTTGCACAAACACACATTTTCACTTATTTTTCTTTCAAACCCCAAAAGCCAATTCTACAGCCTACATAAATTTTCAAAAATACCAAATAAAAGGATAGGAATATCTCTCAAGAAGGTGTACTCGCTTCCCTGATGTCGCAGAAGCTCCGGATCTAGTGTCAACCACTCATCGTATGCTCAGATCTGTATACTTTCAAACCCTCATTTAATTTTTCCATATATCATAGCAGTAATAAAATTAATATTTAACTTTGTGTGGATCATAGTCAATCACTCCCACGCCCTCCCCAACTCTATTCCCATATCTACCCTCATCACCTCGACCCGCGCCTCAAATGGTGCCATCAAGCACCGTGGCCGTCCCCACCCCCAAGCACAAGACCCCTGCTACTGCCCCTGCTCAACCCTTCCAGACCTAAGAACTCTCGCCCATATCCATTGTTACTGACACTCAGAATTATGTGTTTGCTTCTCTCAGACTCTTTGCTAGCCATATGTACATTCCTGTTGTGGAGGGTGTAACGAGCTCATGTAAGACGGTGGTGAATGCTAGACGAGAATTAATATGTTGAAGTGGTGGAGCTTGTGCTCAAGGATGGTGTGCTTCAACTAGAAAAGATTATACTTCCCTAAGAAAAATATCATGTGAGCTGCACGTGAGGCAACATAAGGCCAACTTAATGGATTGACTAAACAAAAGTTTCACTACTTAACTGTTTGGGGTAAGCCACATGGAGATTAACTTGCACCATGTTGCATGCCACATGGTGATGAACGTACACCTTCAAGCATCTAATCTCATAATTTTTTCTATAAAAATAGGATAATGACCCAGAAGCTTACCCTTCCATTCCGTTTCAGTTAATATACACAAAAATCTCTTTTCCTCATCCAAATTGGTCAACATAGAAAAACATAAAATCTAGTAACAAAATGATAAAATTCCCATGTATATTCGTGTCAATTACCTACCACAATAGTTGAAAAAGTGTAAGTAATGTGCATATTTGTACTACATAATACATTAACACCTATGTTAATATCTTTATTCGATGAGAAAAGTACAGATATAACCCTATATAATTGACGAAAGTGCATATATAACCCTGGTATAATTTAAAGTGCAAATATAATCCTAGATAATGAATGAAAGTGCAAATATAACCTTTTCCGACAACTTTTAGCAGAAATTTCTGGAAAAGACATTTTTGTCCTTCTGAAGAAAAAATTAAAAACAAAATGATAGGAAATGAATTTATTCCCCTTAACATCATTAATAATCAAATACTGCAGCCGAACCGGGTAGGGTTATATCACCCTACACTTTCATGGTCTTTGATGGTCTTGTGCACATTCTAGTGGTGGAGGGAGAGGTTATCTCAAATGGAGTGAAGCAAATGGTGGTGAATTAGAAGACGAGAATTTTGATGTTTCAGCGACGGAGTTTTCACTCAGAGACGATAGGGTTCAACTAAAAAAATATTCTTCCCCTAAAAATATCACGCGAGTTGCACGTGAGGCGACAAAATACCAACTTAATAGATTGACTAAGCACGACTTAGTAGTTTAGTGTATGCCTCATGGAGATTAACGTGTACTTTCAAGACTCTAATCTCACCTTTTTTTTGTATAAACATAGGATACTAACTCAAAACCTTACCTTTTGATCCCCTTTAAGTTGATATACAAAATAAATATATTTTCCTCGTACAAATTGATCTAAATCCAAAAGTACATTAAATATATTTACAAAAAGAGAAAATTTTCATGTATGTTTATGTCATGTACCTACCACAATGGCTAAAAAAGTGTGTACGTAATGTGCATATTTGCACTACACAACACATGCACACCT
>JAULKJ010000010.1:7674011-7688835 GCA_032355405.1 Rubia balearica
TCCCAGTACAAGGGATATCGATGTTTTGACTCTACGTCTGGAAAGATATATGTCACCAGACATGCTCGATTTGATGACACTTTCTTCCCTTATGCCGCTGGTTCTAATTCAGTACCTCCATCCTCTCTAGATGTTTCTACTTTTTTGGATCCCGCCAATACAGCAACTGATATTAATCATGAAACAATAAAATCTAATGAAATATGAGCTGATGGAACGTTTGAGGAAAATGAAAGAAAATTGAGGTTTTACCTTTAATAGGTGTGTGAGTTTACCTAAATACCTTATAACCCGAATTTGACCTGGAATTAAATTACTTTGACTCGAGAATTTTTCATCTTTTTGTGGCAAAATTGCACTTGAGTCTCCGGTCTTTCCATAACTTATGAACTAACCATTTTTCAAGCGACGGAATCTTCAAACACACTTATTATATATTTTAACTTATAAAATATAATAATTAAATTTAAGTTTTTAACTTAAAAAGTAAAGTGTTATGTCCATAAATTTATGGACAGACTACCTTCCTCGAGACTTCCCCCCAAAAAATAGAGGCATGTGATTTTCCGTTCTATAAACCAATCACTTTTCCTTTTAGTAATTAGAGATGTCAATTTAGATTGTTGGATCGTATTCAGTTAAATGTCATTTTATTTCATATATATTCTATATAATATTAGAGTCAAGTGTTAAAATAACCACATCTGTAGGTTGAAAGTGAAAATATAACCTTGTAAAACAAGAAAGTGCTAATATAACCACAAGTTATTGATGTATGTACCAATCTAATCCTGAGTGCCGTTGAATTCAATTGTCATCAAAAAATTTGGTTGGAATTCAAGAAAATGAACTTCATGACTTTTAAAAAAACAAAAAGGAAAATACTGAAATGCCCTTATATTCCCCCCTCCTTCTTCTTTCTTACTTTCGTCGATCGCCCAACCTCGGGCAGCCGGCCGATGGTTCTTTTCCCGCTAGGGTTTGACAGACAACAGAAAATCGTTGCTGGAGACCCAAGTCTCCGCTGGCAGTAATAGATCGACTTCTCTGATCCGCATTCCCAGTTGTGGCAGCAGCAAGAGCTCTGCCACGTCGCATCGTTGGTCCCGACGGGTATCCATTGCAATTGGTGGGCTGGAGATGACAGGCCGGAGATAGTAGGTGAAAGCGGAGGTGGTGGCCTTGGTGGGCTGGAGATGTTGGCCATGACGGAGGAGGTGGTGACCATAGCTGACGCTGGCGGGGTGACGAGCGATGGTGTGGTGACAGGTGGTGGTGTTGTGGTGAAGGGTGGGTTATATGATAAGGAGGGGGTAAATTAGGGAAAAATATTCATTTTCAGGTCGAGGGTATTTTGGACATTTCAAATTCGTTCAATGCCCAATTCCCTCGATTAACGTCAAAATTAGACCAAAAGGTTATAACTATTTAATTTATCATAAAATTAGGGCCATTTTGACACTTTCTCATTTTATAAGTTTATATTGGCACTTTCAACCTAAAATTAGGGTTAGATGTGTAAAAATACCTGCAATATAAATACTTAAAAGATAGAGTAAAGTGCTAAAATGACCCTGACTTTAGGCTGAAAGTGCCAATATAACCTTGCAATCTCAGAAAGTTTCAAAATAACCTTTGACTCCGCTGAAAGTTTCAAAATAACCTTTGATTCCGTTGACTTTTTAGTCAACCATTTGATGGACGAATTTTGTTGAAAAGACTAATTTGCTCTAGAATTAAAAAAAATAAAAAGATTAAAAACCATTCCTCATTATCTTTCTTTGTTTTTCTTTCTTCCTCTCCGCCTACGCCCTTCATTTTCTTTGAGAGTGATTCCCGATGAATAACATTTCCTTTGTTTTTTTCAAGAACTCTCTTATCGGCGGCGAAGGAGCGTGGTGTGTTCAATGGGGGTGGGGTGTTCGACGGAGGTGGGAGCGTGGGGTGTTCAACGACGATGAGAGCATGGGGGTATTCAATCGATGGTGGGAGGGTTGGGTGTTCGACGATGGTGAGAGTGCGGGGTGTTCAATCGGTGGTGGGAGGGCTGGGGTGTTCGACGGTGAGAAAAGATATGTGGCTAGGATTTTCGTTGGAGGCGGAGGTAGGGGAAGGAGGAGGGCATCGGTGAGGGGCAAAGATTATTGCGTGCCATGTCTTTGCATGCCAAGTATTTGCGGTGAGGGGATAGGTTGCAGGTGGAGGGGATAGGTTGCAGGTGGAGGCGGAGAAGAAAAGAAAACGGAAGGGTGGTTTTAGGGAGGAGATGTCAACGATCGTGAGAGGTGGCAATAGGAGAAAAGAGATTGGGAGGGGTGGAAAATCGGAGAAAAGAGATTGGGAGGAGTGGCAGTGAAGAAGATGAAGATCAAGGGTATTTTAGGTATCAATTTTTTAACTTCTTAGTTAAGGGTATTTTTGTCATTTCACTTCTTGTCATTGTTGGAATTTCATGGGTCAACACCAGAATTAGCGAGTTTGGTTATATCTGCACAAAGTTTTTAAAAGTTAGGGTTAGATTGGCACATACAATAATTAGTTAGGGTTAAATTGACACTTTCTGAGATAGCAGGATTGTATTGACACTTTCAGCCTAAAGTCATAGTTATAAATGTAGTTATCCCTAAAATATAATAGCCGGGTGTCAATCCATGATTTAAAATTTTGAATCTGGCACTAATACTGCTCTCTCTGTCACCGCTTAAATTGCATTGCAATCATTAACATGTTATTCAAGAAATATGTTTGACCGTTAATATATTCAACTACGTATAATAACGACAAATAAAAAGTTGATATTTAGAAATTAATTGTTACGATGAATCGAACAATATTACTCTATATAAGATAGTATTATATTATTGTCCATATATTCAAATATTCGGTCAAAATTTGGTATAAAATATTGTTCTTACAATTTCAGGTTGATTACTGCAAGATAAATGTCCAACAAGTAAGAAACTGTACAACTCAGAAATACTCCTTGTAACGAGAGAGGTATAGGCTCTAATTTCCTCTCTCCAAAATTTTTGTGTCGTTCGAAGAGGAAAAAAAATCGAGAAGAAGAAAGGAGAATGGGACGGAGGAACGACGACTACAAATTCCTGCAAATAATAGATGCAACTTTCGCCATTAATCAGAGGGTCAATCTCATCGGGGTCGTAACTGAGACCAGCATTCCCAAACAATCCAGGGGCACTGGTGAGCAACCAGATTGAATTTGAACTTAACTCCATTTTGAGTTCAGATTGTAAGCATGATTTTTCGGTCTGTTTGCAGATTGTTTCTGTATAGTTAGGATGGTGGACGAGTCCAAACAGAGCACTGGAATCCCAGTCAATTTCTTCGCTGAAACTATGGACACCCTTCCCCAGGTTCACTCTGCTGGGGACATTGTCCTCCTCTCCCGCGTTCTGGTAATCTTCATCATTTCGTTTTTCTTTGCTTTACAAAATCTATATGATCTGTCCATGTCACAATATGAGTAATGGCATATAGTATGGTCTCGGTTGAAGTTTACACACCTAGTGAAAATGAGTGTTCCGATTCAGGGTTTTTGTTGGATGTTAAAGTTGGATTTTTTGTTTATTGAATGCAGAAAGCTTCATCTTTTTAGTTGTTTGGTGAAAAATAGATATGATCGGCTGATTATTCCGATGTGAGTGCATATTCTTTGTTGATGTACTTCATGTTAAATGTGGTTTTGTTTAAAAAATGAGGTTGTTCTTGAGTATGATCTGAGGTGGAGTGATTGCCTTTTGGATTTCCTTTTGCTGCGCTGATTGGATGACATTTGTATAGCGTGTGCATTGGGAGTTTGGATTTTGCTGATATTTAGACTAGAGGTGTATATGTTGCAGATGAAAAACCACGGGTCGGAGGTATACGCTGTTTACAACAAGAAATTCTCTTCCTTTGCTTTATTTGATGGAAACCATGGGTCAAGTTTCAATCCATACCAGTTTTCTTCTACATATCATCCTAGAGATGAAGACAAAAAATTCATTGCGGATCTACGAGAGTTTCTGGTTAAGCACCCTAGCGAAATTGGTAATCTTGCCATCCCCTTCACCGAAGAATGTATTTGGTTTTATAATTATATAAGGGAAGTAAGTATTAGTTCTGTTTTGGTCTCTTAGGTGTTCTCTTAGATGAAAATCTCTTTCATGAATTTTAGATAGAAATAAGTGAAGTGGGGTATCGATGTTTTTGACTCTCATTGCTGTGACTGCATTCTGAAATGCCTGTATTGTTGAGGACATAATTTAAGCCTCTTAAAATTTCGAGGTCTAATGAGGATGCTTGGTTCGTGAAAATTTGCCTTTCAGTCTCTGTGCATCTTTTATTAGTCAAAATGGTAACTTGGGGGGTTTGAATTCTAAAAGAAATTCACTTACAGAGAATTGATTAGGCAATTATTTGCTTCCTCTCTTCCACATGAAGAGTCATGTTGAGTATTCTCTAAATGCCTAGTAATATGAGGTTTCCTGTTTTCGAGTTAAATGAAATTACCATTATTGTTATTCATTGTGTTTTCTTTGGTGCTTCACTGTTGATCAGTTACTTGGCAGGTTCCTGTGGTTCGCAATCGCTGAGGGAAATTAGTACAGGGGATCGCTTTAATTTAGCCTGCAAGGTTCTTAACAACAGTTTTTTCATTATGATTTTGCTTTTGTTGTCAGTTATAATAAAAATAGTATAATTTATTTGAATTTATCTTTGCTTTCTTCTCGTTTTGAATGTATAAGCTAATTTTCTATCTTATTCACTGTGTTCTTGTACTAGATCCTTTATCTATATGAAGTAAAAAAGGATGAGTCAATACTCTTTGTTTGGGATGGCACTGACACTCCACCAGTAGTCATCGAGACAGAGTGAGCCATTTCTTTCTTACTTTTTGTGCTCTTGTCATTCAAAATTTCAGTATGAATTCCTGTGTTTACATTCATGATGAAAGGATCAAACTTGGAATCTGTTTCATACTTCATTGAATAAATTTGTTCCTTTGTAGCAGACTGGAGGATGAAACAGCTCCACTTCCTCTACAGATAGAACCATCGCCTTTGCCAAGAGACATGTTATGTACCTTTCCAGCTGTTGGGACTGTCTTACGCGTGATAATCAATCGAGCAAACAACAAGCTTGGTCTGAACATCATTAAGCCTGGCAGATGGGTCAAACTTGCCAGTCTGAAATGTGAATTTCAATCTAGTTTTTGGTGTGCCCATTTGATGCCCTATACAAGAATTTGCTATTTGCACGATGATGACAACCTTGTTTTACAGCGTGAAAGGTTTGTAGGCTGATGTTTTACGCCTTGTTTTAGATAGCATATTACAAAGCAATACAATCACTCAGGAGTGAACTTCTTGTCAGGAACTATAATGAACGAGTTTCATCAAAGTGGGGAAGGATGCCTTTGTCATGTTTTCCATGGCCGGCTAATCTTACAGGTTTGATATCCCAATCCCTTGTTTGGTTTTCTTTACCTGATATGGTTATTAACACAGTCGGCACTCAGACTTCTCTGTGTATCCTAATTTTCAGAAACTGATTACCCCGACGTGCCATTTGTTACATTGATGAATGTGCTCACTCACCCAGAGGTTCAGCCTTAAATCACTGCTTCACATCAATTTGTATTCTAATTTTTCATAACTCAGACCTTCGGTTTTCAATCTGAGTGTCTCAGCAATCCTTTTCAGGTAACTGCTAAGTTCAGATGTGTAGTTCGAGTAATTGCAGTGATTCCATGGAGAGCTGAAGACTTCCGCTGTCCACTTGGGACTTACAGGATCAAATTGACGCTTGAGGATCCAACTGCTCGATTGCATGCATACCTGTTTGCAGATGATGCGGTAAAAGCAGTGTTCATACTTTTGTGATTAGTTTACACCACTACATTTAAGGATGTTCTTGAGCATTTTTGCACCTGTGCAACAGGAAAAATTCTTTGGTGGTTATCGCCCAGTTGATGCATTGAAAAGAATGCGAAACGCTTTGCTGGGTGCTGCAGAGAGCTGCGATGGCAGCGAAACTGGAGTCAAACCACCATGGATACAGTGTTGCCTGAAATCTTATTACACTGATAAAGCTGATCAGTGGGGAAGTAGATGCTATCGCGTGTTTGCCACGACAGTAACGGGTCATTTCAACTAGTTTTTGTGTAAAGTATACAGCAGTGAGGAGAAGTAGATGCTATTGTGTGTTTGCCACGACAGTAACGGGTCATTTCAACTAGCTTTTGTGTAAAGTATACAACAGTGAGGAGAAATTTCCAATCCTCGGACCCTTTTCCCTTTTGTAGTATACGAGATTAAAACCATTAACCTTACAAAAAAGTCTCCCAAGGCTATTTGCAATCATCTCAAGATTGGCTCCTAATTGAACAAACAGAGATTGTACTAACACAAGAGATACCACAAACTCTTATCCAATTCATACATACCAGCCAAATGTTTTATCTGTAGTATTTGTCAGTTTAACTCTAACCTGGGCCGAGTTGGATAAGACTACTTTCACAATCCTGTACGCTGATCTGCAAAGAATCTTGCCATGCTATGGTGGTCGGAGTATACAGTTTTCAATCTTTTGATGTTTTGTATATCTGTTCAATGAGGTGCGAGCATTCCGTGATCAAGAGGTTGTTCAGGAGGAACAACTTCTCCTGCAGGTACAACCTGCCTGCGCATCCGCTCACGAAGGTAAAGAACAGTCAACAGGCACACGAAAAGAGTTAGAATAGTTGCATTTCCTTCCTCCATTACCACGTTCTCCACCCATTCCTCCACTCTTGGGTACACATCAGGTAGCGAATCAATGAAGTCAATCTGAAGAGAGTTATCAAAAGACATACAAAGGTAAAAAATCAAGAACAAGATGAACAGTCAAAACAGTAAAATAACTAGCTGGGGAAAGAAAACAGACCAGGAAACTATCAGCATAGTTCATCCGTAGCCACAAGCTGGCACAGGCTAAAGTCACGGGCAGTCTTGCAGTGGGATCAATTTCCATAGCTTGATCATAGTAACGTTTGGCAAGGTGAAGGTCTAATGGTAGTCCTTGCCCATGCTCATGCATATAACCTAGGTTGAAAACAGCTTGAGCGTTAGACTGATACTTGGCATGCAAATAGGCTTCTGCAGCTCGATCATAATCACGGTCTGTACCCTGCACAAGTACAACAGAAGAGCTTATAATCACTGCTGAAGGTATACTTTCAAGCCTTCAACCACAATCATCATCTAACAACTATTAAGGAATTTAGAGGAATGAATACATGAATCAAGGTAAGAGTCCCGCCATCATCCCATTGCGAAATAAATTACAAAAAGCATACCCGGCCATAGTAATATGCATCCCCTATCAGCAAAGCAGCATGTTCATTCCCCTGTTCAGATGCTTGCCACCACAAAGTATGAGATCTCTGATGCTTCTCTGCATCCCTGCAGATTCCAGATTCTCCAATGCATATATTTTCCCCGTATTTGTCAAGAATCCATGCAGCATTACTTTGAGCTACCTCATACCCCAGCTCTGCCATCCTTGAGTATAAAAGGAAGGCCCTCCCGAAATCACCTTGTAAATATGATTCTAGTGCCCATCTAGACAAGGAACTCCATGGTCCACGTTCAGCAACTAGTTTGTACAGAGATGTTGCCTGAAAACGGGGGAACAAATAAAAACCACATGTGACTTAAAACATAACATTTAGTCAAAGTAGATCACAACAATCCATACAAATTTGGAGCTGAGTTTAAAAGGCGCGCTTAAGCACAAAAAAGCACACTTTAAGCGCTAAGCACAAGGTACTGCGCTTTGTATCACAGAGTGCAGAGGAAGACAAAATACCCACAGTTTTTGGCGCTTTCTGCGCTTTGTCGAAACGCAAAGCGGCCCAAAGAGCGCGCTTTTGGACTGACGACGTGGTTTCTCTCTTTTGTTTCCTTTTTTATGATTAAATATTTGCTTCTGGGGTTTACTACTAATTTAGAAATATAAACTAAAGAAAGGACAAGTTTTTTTTTTGAAGTAAAAGAAAGGAACAAGTTTAATCATCCTATACGGATATGATGATGATGATTGTTCTGATAACTAGAGTTTAGAGCCTTAAATGATTTCAGAATCCTTCAATCTTAGTCTCTCAGTTCTTCTCACTACCCTTAAAACTTGAAATTTAGTATTGTGTTGAAACTTAATTTGCCTATTATGATTTTGTGTTATTATTCTAAGTTTGTTTTTGGCTATATTGTGTCATTAATGAAATATTTGTAGATCATATTGTGCAAAAGCTTTTCAGATTTTATCTGAAAAGCGAAAGGCTTCGCGCTTCGGTAATTTTTACCGTTAGCGGTTTTTGGAGCTTTGCGCTGTTTAAAACTCAGATTCGGATCACTATTACAAAATATGCATGATATCAAAAGAAAATGCATAAGAGAAAGCTTTCAATTTTTAATCACATACCATGATGAGGTTTTTCTTGAGGCCGACACCAGTTTGGAACATCTTTGCCAACTGATAAAATGCCTTCGGTTGACCAGCGTTAGCAGCCAATATTAAGTAGCTACCAGCTAGCTTCAAATCCCTCTTCACCCCAATGCCCTTCAGGTAAATCACGCCGAGGTTGTAATATCCACCAGGTTCCTCATTGTCAGCAGCCTTCTCAAAGTATTCTTTTGCCTGTGACAAGCATGCGTCAACTAACATCCTCTAACATTATATGAAGCGACAGAAACAAAAGCCAAGAAACCAATACAAGGCTCTCAAAGTGTGCCACATATATAAGATCATCAAAATAATCATCAAAACTTCAGCCACAATGTTGAGTTCGTAATGTCTAATAAACTGTATGCATTCATATTCAAATATAGCAGCATAAATGTTTACCTTAGTATAGTTCTTCTTCTCCACCCCATAACCCTTAACATACAGATACCCCATCCCATTGTAAGCCGAATAAAGCTGCTGCTTGGAAGCAAGCGTCAGCCACTCGAGCGCTTTGGTGAAGTTCCTCTCAACTCCAGCACCCCTTGCATAAATCTCCCCAAGAAGCTCCATCGACCGCGGCTCACCCTTCTCCACAGCCTTCAAGAACCACGACAGCGCCTTGGCATGGTCACGCCTCATTCCCCTCAATCCGAAATAGTAAAACGCTCCAATCTTGTACATTGCTCCCGCGTTCCCTTTCTGTGCCTGGTACTCCAAAATCTGGAAATCCTCATCCTCCTCCCCGCGAGACTTCCTTAGCGCATCCGTATTTTCCTCAGCACCACTATGAATCCTAACCGGCTCTAAAACCGGAGAATCTTTCGATATCAGAAAACTATTTATTGCTGTCTCTGCCAACTCAGCATAGAGCTTAACTGCCTTCTCATACATCTGCCACCAAAACACATGATCAAACGATCAGAAAGTGCATTAAAGTGGGAACTTTACATCCTAATCCTACCCACTCTTGGAGAACCAAAAAAAAAACGCACACAAACACGCAGACACACCAATGATTCAACAAATAAGAAGCTTACTTCTTGGCGTCGATAAGTGTACGCAAGAGCCAGTTTGGACTGCATATTGCCGCCTTTGGCTGCGAAATAATGGTGCAGAAGGGCCTTAGCCTTACTCCTCTCCCTCATTACCCCCATTCCGTACAGAAACCCCATCGCCGACTGCGAGTGCGGGTGGCCCTCCCCCGCGGAAGACTCGATCTCCGCCGCGGCCTCGGCCGCAGCACGCTCGTCGCCCCGGGTAGCGGCCCGCACCATCTTCTTGACCGCTAGATAATAAATTAAATCGTGATTGCTGCTCTCCTCCTCCCCCTCTCTGGAGGAATTGAAGTAGGGCGCGTTGGCGCCAATTCGCGGCTCGAATATGGGGCTCCAGGAACCCGGGTCGAGCTCATAGTCGGATTTGGCTTCGGGATCAATGAAGTCGTCGAAGTCGGATTCCGAGGGGTCCGTTTCCGGGGCCCCGTCTGCTTGTGGGTCTACCACGTTGAAGTCGTTGGGAGACAGCACTAATACGATTGAGCGTGCGAATGCAGGGAGAGCGAATACTCCGAGAAGAAGCACAACGCAGCTCAATCCTAGGAATCTCCGATTCCGATGATTCCTCATAGTGTCCGATCACGTGTTCAATGAGGATTCTGCAGTTGACCGCTATTCTTCGATTTTTCTTCCGGCGTCTTCTGCTATATCTTCATGAAGATGGAGAATAAGATCGCGGGGGAGGGTAGTCGGGATATAAAGCGGGAGCGCTGGGGTGATTTTTGTAATTTTCAGTGGTGTTCGTTTGCCACCTCAACGTTGTCAGACTCCTCCAGTTACACGACGCCACGTAATCGTGTTCGTGCGTGCGTTCTATGGCTAAAACTACATTTACATCCTTCTAATTTTGGTTTATTAATATAATCCCACCAGTATATTAGTTATCTGATACTCCTACACACTATTCGTCATCGTACATAAATCTGCAGTTCTTCCATTTCAGAAATATCCACCAAGCCAAAATAAATAATTACCCTTCAACAACCAAATATATTTATCAGAATCCCGCTTATTCTCTTTCTCATTATCATGTATCCATTCCACCAAACAATCATTTCTGCATTTAATTCTCTTTCTATCGAGTCTTTTTCTACCCCTTTGGTTATCATCATCTGCATATAATCTTCATCATCTCTCTCATATGGTTTTCCTCCATTTATTTACTGTGAGTTCGAGAGTACCGCACCATCGCCGGTGTAACTGTACATGGCCTCCCATGGTACCTTCAATCACAACGCTTATTTATACCTGTCATTGCAACCGTACAAGTTGAGAACGTATGACTCGACCCGAATCATACATATGAGATTTGGAACCTCTGGAATGAGGATTTACATCATTAAATGGAAAAGATGTGGGGATTCACACTTTTAAAAAATATATTGGAGGGTAGGTGGGTTATTCAATAATCATTTTTGAACAGTTCAAAGTTTTTTTAATGTGTTATATGTTTGCTCTTTGGGTACTTTGAATTTGTTGCAGTGGTGGATATGTTAAAAAAAGAATGGAGAGGGGTGACGGGTGGTGTGGCATGGGGGTGGTAGGTGGCTGACAGTCTGCCGGTTGAAGAAGGGCTGGAGATGGATGGTGGTGGCAAGGGATAATGGGAATACTATATCACAATATGGTCCACATGATAAATTTAGTACTGCTTCCATCCTAGCGAATTCTGCAGAGAGAGAAACTAGATGTTTTAATATGAGAGACTTGAAATGTCTATAGTGCTCTTCTTCTTCAATCTTGTCTTCACTGCTTTCGTTCCCAGATCTCCCCCGCCTCTCCTCTTGTCTTCTTCTTCGTTCAATCTGTCTGACTCTCTCCCCCATGTCTGCCTCAATTCGCATATTTCTATCGCCTCTCTGTCGCTCACTGCCTTTCCCAGTCCCCGATTTACGACATCTCTACCTCTCTCATCTTCGTTTTGCTTTCCACGGCTTCTCTCTGTTCTTCGTTCATTCAGCAGCTATCGTCGATTAACAGTGACGAAGTTGGGGAGAGATAGTGGCGGTGAGCAGGAGACGAGAGGATTCTCCGTCTTCAGGGGGTGGGATGGGCTGTCCGGTGGAGGAAAATGGTTGTTCGACGAAGGAGAATGATTGTTTGGGGATTATTTGGGGGAGAGAATATGCAAACTGGGAGAGAAGCAAGCAACAGTGGAACGGAGAAATGGTTGGGGAATGAAGAGAGTTTTCAGATCTAGGTTTTCATAGGTAGAGAAGAAATGGTTTCAGAGAAGATTCAGAGGGAGTAAATCCCAAGGAAGATGAGTTGGTGAGTTGAAGATCCGGGAGGAATGTGAAAGCTTTGAATTGTGTGTTTGAATTGTGTGTTGAGTTCTGATTGAATGAGAGTGGGTGAGTAAATGAAAATAATTAGTGAGTTATGTTTGGTTTTATCTTTGGTAAAGTTTGTAATTTTTGAAAACTATTGAGGTTAGAAGTGGAATTTCAGATCCTAAAATTTACGAAATAAGGAAGCTTTTCGAAATGTGCAGACTTGGTTGGGACAACAAAAAAAAGAAAAATGTGCAGAAATGGCTGAGACAAAGGGAGTGGAGAATTTCCTAACTGTTGCAATAATTGAAGACCAATCCATATATGCATATATTGATGCTATTAAACACCAATGAAAACTTTGATTTAATGTCAAATAATTAAAAAGCATGTGCATGAGTCAGAATGTAGAGTGACACACATTGATATGATAACATTATTTTCCACCACCCAATAGTTAAAGAGTGTGCGTACGTGTCAAAATGGAGAGTGACACCTGTGAGTACATCAGCATTATAAAGCACGAATAAAATCACATGCTTAGCACCCAATGTTCATAAAGCATGTGCACATGTCAGAAATTGAGAGTGATATTTGTGAGTATAACAACTTTATTAAACACCAATGAAATCACTTGCTAAGCACCCAATAAACATGGAGCATGCGCACACGTCAGAGTGGAGAGTGACACATATGAGTATAATGACGTTATTAAACACCAATAAAATCACAGACTCAGCGTCCAATAATTAGAGACCATGCGCACATGAAAGTATATGTTCGTACCAAAACGCGGGAGTCTAATTTTCATTGTAGACATTTATGATCCTTTTCAATTAAATATATATTCTTTAAGTGATTATGTTTGCATATTGAAAGAACATCATTCACATTGTATGATGCTATTAGTGAGATAGTAAAATAGTCTTCCCTTCATTCACGCACACATGCACAGATATACATACATACATATAAAAAAAATACACACATACATATAAAAAAAATATGAACATACATACACCATACATGCAGGCACACACACACATATATGTGTGTGATATATATATATATATATATATTATCACATTTATCCTTTGAGATGTTAACTTTATATTTTAATTAATATTAAAATTGAATGAAACTAAAAATGGTTTATGTTTACGTAACAATTATGGCACATAGTTTGCACAACATATAGTCATATATAATATTATTGAATTGTAATACTCATGCTCTTTTATACTTTACACACTGGTATGTTTCTAAAATACATGCATAATTTCATTCTTGGACTAAACCCCAATTTTGGTACCTTACAAATAACTGAATAATTCATTTAGTCCTTTACTTTTCAAAATATTTTTTTAGTACGTTACAAATAACTGAATGATTCTTTTAGTCCTTTACTTTTCAAAATATTTTTTTTGATAACTTACAAATGACTGAATGATTTTTTTAGTCCTCTACTTTTCAAAATACTTTTTAAAAAATATATTGGTTTTAAGAACATTTTATTTTAGTGGTTTATTTTCCCTCTTTATTTCTTGTATAAAATAAATTTAATATATATATTTTGATGAAATATTAATTTATTTAGAAGATAAGTCGACTTTTATTGTTTTAGTTCAGCATCTTTATTTCTTTTTTCTTCATTCTTTATTTTCTTGCATAAAAAATAATATATATTTCAATGAAATATTAATTTATTTAGAAGATAAGACTTTTATTGTTTTAGTTCAGCCTCTTTATTTCTTTTAAGAACAATTTATTTTTCCCTCTTTATTTCATTTTTCTTAAATCTTCATTTTCTTGTATAAAATAAATTTAATATATATTTCGGTGAAATATTAATTTATTTAGAGGATAATACTGTTATTATTTTAGTTCATCCTCTTTATTTCTTTTAAGAACATTGTATTTTTCTCTCTTTATTTATTTTTTTCTTAATTCTTAACTTTCTTGTATAAAATAAATTTATTATATATTTTGATGAAATATTAATTTATTTAGAAGATAAGAATTTTATTGTAAGGTACCAAAAATTTTATTTTGAAAAGTAGAGGACTAAAAATATCATTAATTCATTTGTAAGGTACCAAAAAAAGTATTTTGAAAAGTAAAGGACTAAAAGAGTCATTCGTTATTTGTAAGGTACTAAAAAAAGCATTTTGAAAAGTAGAGGACTGAAATAATCATTAAATTATTTGTAAGGTACCAAAATTGGAGTTTAGTCTTCATTCTTGTAATATATAATTTTTTTATTTCTTACAAGATATTTTACTTGTTATTATTATTATTATATATATTCTTGTTTTCAATAGCATCAAGGGAATTTTTTTGAGTAGAGGATTTTCTAATTAGTGAGAAATAATGGAAGAATAATAACACTTCTTTAGTTCAATAATTAGGAAGAGAATCTTGGTCTAGATAGGAGTTTTTTTTATTATCATACTCTCACATCCATCTATTATCGCCCTACTTCTATTTTTATGTGTTTAACAAAAAGTATAAAATGTACTTATTTAAAAAAATTAGCATTGCGGCTAACTTAGAAAATATTTATACCTATATTCATGAACTTTTACCGTCTAAATAAATTAACTTTATTGATGAACAGTGGCATATGATAATAAAAGAGGAACAAGGCGAGTAGATAATTCAGACCAATAATAAGACAATATGTTCTTGTATTACAATGAGGAGTTTGATTTTGTTCAAAGACAATTATTTTCAACAACTAGTAAAAATGTTCTCGTACTTTATAATTTTATTCAAACACAATTAAGCCCAATAGTCTGAAAGTCTTATTTCCTCTAGGGAAAACTTAGACCAATAATCAATAAGCATGTGCTCTTTAACTAATTACCCATTGAGGGTCTCCATCTTTTCAGAAATTCGTTCCACCTCTCCTCCAAACCCTTGCCGCCGCCGCCTTCTTCAATCTTTTCCCCATCTTCCCATTAGGGGAGATGGGGAACAACAGTTTATTTTAATTTATATTTCTGTTAT
>JAULKJ010000010.1:7704321-7720036 GCA_032355405.1 Rubia balearica
AATTGAAATTTATGGTCAAACATGGTCTAAGAAAGTTGACCAAAAAATAGGCCAAAACTGGTGGGACGGAGGGAGTAGCATTTATGCCCTCCAAGAGCAGATACCCAAAGTACATCTTACCTCAATAATCTTTAAGAGGTGGCCGCATTGTAATTTGAGTTCTTCAATCTGAAAATTGAAATACTTTGTTCATGAAGGTCAAGAATAACAATGAATTTCAAGAGAGTAGATATTTTAAAATCAACTTGACCTGCTTCGTTGTCTTTGGAACATAAGAACCCACAACAATAAGTCCACCAGATCTTGCCCAACTGATGCCAATATTGGTGGGTAAAATAGGAGCCTTGCGGATGATCCCAACCCTCGCAGAAACAAAGCTTGCAGCAGTGCGGCATAAGAACTTTCTTCCCTTTAATTCTGCCTACAATTCAAACCTAAGTCACTAAGTAAAGCCAGCTAAAATTTGCTATCAATAAGTATAAGCACTAAGCAATATAGAGGAGAACATAACAGAGACAGAACCTGAATCATTCCAGCTGCAAACACAGCCATGTCTCTGTCACTAGCAGCATTAACTATACAAGTTGACCCCTGTTTCATATGAGTAGATTTTAGCAAAATGGAAAATTAACGTGGACAAAACATTAAAGTCGATGACTCTTTATTTTGTGAGTAATTAATCATGTGACTTTAAAATTAATTCAAGGGTGTTACATCCAGCCAATACAGATATTCTAACGAGCGCAGCTACCAAGTCATCCAAAAAAAGACTAAGGTCTGACCTTTTTCAAATTGCATAGATGTTCACAAACAGCATCTGGTCCACCTTTTCTTATTAGCTGGATGGAAATAGAAGCAACACCTCCAGCAGGTACACGCCCACCAGTCTTCTCCTCTACCCACTAAGACATTGAAGTTGAAGTGTTTACAAATAAAAAACCAGAAGAAGAAAAAGAAAAAACAAATTAAATACTAATTTTCTTCAAAGTCGCGATTAGATGTTGTACCTCACAGAGATTAGAGGACTTGTAACCAAAAGAAGCATCTTTCGCAAACTCAGTTTCTCCAGCAGGAACAAGCCTATGTGACAACAAACCACGTGATGAAGTTATTCTTTGGTAGTCAAACCAATAGTTTTTATGCTTTTAAGTTCTAATTGTTTTTGATGATGAGATTAACTAACTAGTGATTAGATTGATGGTGTGCAATTGTGGGTATATGCCATATATACCACTGTTTTTCTTGCATGTAATAGCTTAAAGTTCAGTACCATGTAAGTGTTTGATGATTCTCTTAAGAAATACCTTTAAAGAGAACCCCACCGCCCCATCCCCACCCCCGGGGCATTATTAGATGATAAATCAGCAGTATTGTTGAATATGATGTATGGTCAAACCTGTCACCATCTGCAACATAATGCACGTCATTGATGGTGTAACGACCTCCTTCTAGAAAAAATGGCAATATTATCCATGCATCCATTTCTCCCAATACAGAAACAGCTGCTTCCGGTTCCTACACATTAAATAGAAACAATGCACCATTTTATGATATTCATAGTAATTTCTACAGTCAACCGAGTGCACAAGTATTTATGTTCTTGCCTCTGGAAAGTGTCCTCGTAGTGTTGAATCCCCCCTTAGAACTATAGTAAAGTCAGTGTTTTCAACCGACTTGGATGCAGCAAACACATTTGAACAAATTTCTTTAATCAAACTACTAGCCTGCACAGAGAAGATCTCAGCATTCTCAAATTTATATCCCATTCTTAAGAGAACTGTTTCTTAAGAAGGAAATTTATGGTCTAAAAGAGGGGGGAATTCACACCTTCTCGGAGCTCAGTGCACGGGAATTCGTCAAAATGAAAAAGCATTTGGGTCGCTTCTTGAATTCCTGAATGAGTGATTCAACGCTCCTACAATGAAAATTCAGCAAATGAAGTCACATATCAAAAACCCGAAAAGAGAACTTCTTTTCTTCTCAATAGTTTGGTTCAATCAAGTACAATATTCAGGTTACGCGCAACGCTAAGTATAAGAAATGATCAGATAGTACACTGGAATTCTGTTCTCAACTTGTACCCAAACAAGATTACAAAGTAACACTATCATGTAGCAAAACCTTTACGCTATCAAGTTGTCTGAAGCATACAAAACTCACCATTCAGTCAAAACCTCAATATCATGAACAGTTTGAGTCCCAGTTGGGTCATCGTCCAGCACAACTAAAGTTTTTGAACTCTTCTCAACTAGCTTCTGTATGTCATCAATGGGGTCCACGGGCCATTCAGAAGGGAGAGATTGCAGGGTGAGTTCTTTACTCATGACTGGAACACTGGCCTCCACCTTAACTCCAGTAAGTGTCTCATAAACCTGCGCCCATCAAGCTCTAAATGCTGTAATCTTTACTCTTCATTCAAAACGTTAGAACAGATTTTCATACACCTTATCTTAATCTTTTCATACAACTTTTTAAGTCTAACAAGCGATTGCCTTTTTCTTGGGTACATTACAAATTCCCACCTGAGAATTCGTTAATTACAAAATAAACCCTGCAGTATGAAAAATTTGAACACTAGCCCATATTTCTAATAGCATTTGTACACTTTAATTATACAACTAATAGGCACATTGCCCCATTTGACTTCACAATATACTCTCTCCGTTTTTCTATTTGTGGTACACTTACCTTATTGGGATGTTTTTTTAAAATTACACACTTTCCATTTTTGGCAAGATTCCTTCAATCTCATCCACTCATTCTACATTTTACTTTCGACATTCAATTTCAATCACTCATTTTCTTCACATAAACTTAAGAGTCTAAATCTTAGTGTGCCACTCTTAATGAAACGGAAGGAGTACATAAATTCAAAGTGAAAAATAGAACCTCATATAATAGAGCCTCTAGGTAGTTATTGTAATTCACTTGTTTCAATTATTTATAGAATCTAATTCACTATCATATGAGCTTCTTTTCAAAAATAGAAAGTATCACATAAGCACACTTCTGTTCATGATCATGATGAACAAAACTCAAAGCAGAAAGTGGAAGGAAGGAAAAATGGCAGCAGAAAGTTCAGACCTTCACTACAGAAGCATCATCAAGACGACCCCATCCGGCAGCAGAACCTGTACAATAAAAATAACTTTGTTGAGACATCTGAATCAAAGTATCCTCCTACCAGATAAACGTGTTTTCAAAAATTTACAAGTGTTTAATCATGGAAAAGTTAACAATTCACAAAATAAAGAGAGAAATAAGTAGCCAACTGGAAGAATTGAATTGATGAAAATGTCTGCAGTCTAACTAAATTTGAGCTTTTTTCTTATCTTTCTTATATTTTGTCAAAGGAAATTGAGATTTCGATACAGAATCTTTAAGAACATTGTTTCAACACCATAGCGTACCTGCCAAGAATAACTGATGGGCAACATTAGCAACATGAAGTGGAACGCGCCGTGATGAGGACTCCCGAGAAACAATACCCTTTTAACAGACAAATATTAGTCTCCTTTGATGAAAAGGAGCAGACATAAAAGCTTGTTTGTTATGGAGGATATCACTCTCACCAGATCCTTCACAAAGATATTCAGGGCAGACAATGGTGTGTAGTCATTTTGCAACATGTGAGGCGTGCGATTTTCAAACATCCTGTGTCATCAATGCAGAATTTAGAACTTTTCCATTAGTAAGGGCTAATGCATTTAAAATTTAAAGCATTGTGACTTTTACTACGTATTTACACATTCACTGTCATCATTTCAGCATAAGGTTAAAGCATATCAGTTCAAGAGGGCATTGAGAAGTCCGTGTGTTGATTATAACATGATATATGTGACACCTACCAAGATGTCCCTTTACTCTCTGTGATGACATCAAACAACTGTTTGGTATTTAGGCCCAGTCGAGCCCCAAATGCCATTGCCTCGGCTGCTGCTGCTATATGTACTCCAGCGAGCAGCTGGTTTACCATCTTCACAACACTAGGAAACAAAATATACAACCAAAGTTATTAGATAATTAGGGATGTCTGACCCCGATAAACTATCAAATAGAGTTACCGATGCTTTTATGATGACAAATTAACTGACAAGAAGATTAAAACTTCCTAACCTCCAATAACAATATAATCATGCTAAAAGATACTCGTACTAAAATGAGTCTAAAGAGGGCATTCTGCAAGTACCTTCCAGCCCCACAACCTCCATTGATTATATACAGCTTCTCACTCAGGGCTGTACAATAATAATTCAAAGTGTCACTTATTCGAAATTCATCACTCAGGAAGGCATTATAGGATGGACTGTTCTCGTTTGTTCCCTACCTGAAAGAACTGAACCAGCATGGGTGAGAGCTTCTTCTGTGCCTGATGCCATAATCTAACATAAAATTGTCACAGGTCAGTTTGCAAAAAGAACTTTCTACTGAGTTCACATGAACAAAATATTTTATCAGCATGTGAGATTCAGCAGAAAAATATCCTCACTGTTAATGTTCCGTCAGCCGCCCGCTTGACGCCACCAGATACAGGAGCATCAATTAACTTCAGATTCTTTCCTTCATCTACAAAGAATGGATAAAATTATGTAGATAAAATCGCTAAAGTTCTGTTACAGAGCAGAAGTAACAATGGGATAAGAAATTATAAGTCATGAATTGGACTATTATGTCATAGTGGGATGACAAATGGTAATAAGTGATCAATCGAAGAGCTATAAGTACTTATTTTTCATGGTACCGAAAAGATAAACATGCCTGTCTGAAACAGTTTGACCAAGTGATGGAATAACTTACTGTGCAAGCGCCGCTCCAGCTGACTTATAAATGCAGGGGAAACAGTGGAAGAAAGAATAATAGAAGCTCCGGATGGAAGAGCTACATAAACACAATATAACAGTGTCATTTTACTTGAGAAACTTTAGCTGAGATGGGACGCAAGAAAAGTGGTACCTGACACAGCTCCACCATCACCATAGAGCACAAATTCAGCTTGAGCTTCATTTGTAACCATTACTATGAGTACATCGACATCTACACATTATGAATGCCACAAACATTGTAAAGAGTAGTCAGCCTTAACTAGCATAAATCTTATATCTGAACTGAACATCCTGGTCTGACAATTCAAAGGAAAATCAGTTGTCCAATATCCATCAAGCTATGTTGAATTTCATACTTTTAAGCCTGATTGAACTTTCTATAGGACTGAAGGATAATAACTTTGAACGCATTGTGGTAAAAAAAGGGTTAAAACTCATAATTCCATGCCAATAACATAAATCCAACTATAACCACATAAAGACAATTACAGTAATGCTGATATGCTGCTTCACTGATCAATGAGACACTATACCCAAATTCTGCGGTAAGATTACCCGTTTCATATATTAATTTAGCACAAGCTGGTTTATACGAATTGGAATGAATATCAAGGCTTTTTCCTATTAGGGAGTGATGGGATTGGAAGAGCTGAGAGCTTCAATTACCTTGTGATATTTCTTCTGGACAGCTTCCAATCAAGCCACCTTCATTCGCAAATCGAGATAGCGTAGGTTTGTAGACCTACAACCAAACAGAGTAAATGCCACCAATTATGTAAGAATGCCTGACAGTTAAAACTGAAAACACTTTTACTAGTTAGTAATATTTTAGTCTTGGTCTTTAGGCAAGAAGAAGCTAATTATGTGCCAATGTAAAGTAAGGAACATTACATCAAACCCAGCAACGGAGAAGTTTGACTTCAGCAAGTGAGTTGCCATGCCAAAACCCATAGCTCCAAGACCAATGAAACCGACTCGCTTCACATTTTCTGACTTGGCAGAAATTTGATGGGCAATCTCTTCAGGATTGTAACTTTGTGCATTAGCAGCATCACCGATAGCGATTCCATAGACCTCTTCCCACACCTATAAATAGCCAGTAAATTAGGGCTGTAACCATAGAGCAAATTCGTAGCAAAATCAATGAGCAATTAGGTGGCATCTAGCAACAACCTTTAGTAATGTAGAGTCCTCATCATATTTCCTTCCAGATGAAAATCCTGTGATGAAGAGATAGCATCAGTTACTTAGCTTGCGTTGAATAGCCTATAAATATTACATACTCTAGAGGGACTGACCTGCGATAAGCTGCTGATAAGCCACGGTTAAAAGTGGAACGGGGAAGATGAGCAATTTCGACTTGTCTAACACTGTCCCCTGAGTGGAAAACCACCTATATCAATTAGGATGGCAGAAAACTAAGGAATCATAAACAGACATTACTGCAAAAAAGGTCCGTGTCAGTTCCTGAACCCCCTCATTAAAAGAACTAATAAGAGAAACATTACCACGTCTTGAATCAGAGCATTCAGAAGATTATGTTTGGTTTGATTTCCCCTCAACAAATTGGGAAGATAATTCTTGAATGCCCTAAATATTTAAAGAGAAATTATTGAGGATTAACAAGCTCTGAGAATGGAAAAATTGAAAGTCAGAATCGAAGTAGGTTGCTTAAACGTGTTAGAAAACTAAGCACAAGAGCATGACAGAAAACAAAGAAATCATTGGCATCCATGAGCATACGGATATATTTGATCAGCCAAATGATTATCAACTTCGATTAACCCGCTTAAACCAAGTTGAAAGCAATAAGAACCACAGTATGACTGACTAAATGCTGTGCCTTTCTTTGTTCGTTCCTCCTTCCCTTTTAATCTCATCAGTCATTCAATCGCGTCATCGGTCAAGGTGTAATCGCATGGTCGTGGTGGTTGCAGAAGGGGGTGGGAGTGGTGGCTTGAGGGAGAGGGAGTGGTGGTGGTGGTGGTGGTTGGGTTTAGGGTTGGGGTTTCACGACGACGGTAAGGATGAGCAACGACGGGGCTAGGGCTGGGGTTTCAAGGCAGGGCTGGGATTTCACGGCGAGGTTAGAGCTGTGGTTTTACGGCCGGAGGAAGAAGTGGTGGTGGTGAGGCTGGGGATGGGGGTGGTGGCGGATTTGGCCGAGAACAGGTGGGGGTGGTAGCGGAGTTGGCTGGAGAGGAGGTGGTAGAGGAGCTAGGAGTGGTGGGGTGGTAGCGGAGTTAGCCTGAGAGGAGGTGGTGGCGGGGCTGGGGGTGGTGAAGTGAGGGAAAATTGTCTTAACACACTTTTAAGTTTTAGGCAAAGGCATTTTAGTCATTTTATGTGCAGTCAACACTGCTCAATGCCAGAAATAGTGTCTTAAGGTTATATTGGCACTTAGATCAACTAGTTAGGGTTATTTTTGCACTAAAAATATTTGAGAGTTATATTGGTATTCACTCAAATAGGTAGGGTTATATTGGTACATATCCCTTTAATATATTCTAAGTTTGGTGAATTTGTACTTGTAAGTAAAATTGGTTTATTTTTAGTTTTAGTAAACTACTAAACAAATGTTTACTTAAAAAGCAAAGCTCTTTGTCCTGATAAAAGTATAAACTTGTCTCTCATACTTTCAAAACCAGTCAATTTTACTTATAACACAGCACTGCCAAATGCAGTCTTTGAAAGCGGTGTTGACTAGTTTCTTCTTTCCCCCGAAAAATAGCCTATGCTTTTAGATGAAATTCACAGCGATACCGTCTCACAGCGATACCACGGATTATTGTGCAATACTATGAATTTTAATTAGAGACGGGGTTCCAAATATAATTTAAGAAAATTTGGGAGATGGAGGAGGGGTCTAGGTGCAAATACCACTTTTTGGAGGATTTTAGGCACAAATAATTAGAGAATTAATCATTTCGGGTCATAAGAATCTAGTGGATCAATAATACATGTCGAAAAAATTTGCGGCTCAATTTTTTTCTCATTACCAAATTTGATGTTTAATCTCCAGTACTTGATGTTCCAATAAAACCTTATGATGTTTTACAAAACTATTTTTTTTCACTAAATCACGTGTTTTAAAGTTAAGCGTCAATATTTTATTGTAAACAAATTGTGTTTTCAAAGTTTTTACACTTTATACATTTTGATACTAGTTAATGATACTTTACTATCTTAAAATTTTCTTTTAAACTTATACTTTTATTGTGATTGACGTTTTAACTTTTCATTGTGGCATTTTAAAAATTATTTTGACGTATCTTTATTTTTACATATATTTTTTATTTCATGTATGGCTTGATGATTCAATAGTGTGATTTGATTGTTCAAATTTTAGTATTGATTTTATATTTTTTCGATATCTGTGTAACATTTTTATGCATATTTTAAGGTTTTTAAAATTCACATTTTTTTCGGTATTTAATTATTTTAGTTTTTTATATTTCTTAAATTATTTATTTAATTTTTAACTATTCTCATTTAACATGCATTTTTAAATTATATTATATGATGTTTGACTATTTTAATATATGTTTTTATTAGTTGCATTTGATATTTAACTATTTTAATTTAAGGTGTACCTTTTAATGCTTTTATTTTATGTTTAACTATTTTAATTTTGATGTGCATGTTTGAGAATTTATATTTGATGTTTAATCATTTTAACCTGATTTTTATTTTTATTTCATATGTGACAAAATTTTGGCAAAGACCGTCTTTCCTTAGGCATATGGAAAGACGGGTTTGAATTAGAACTATATAAAGGTAAAAGATTTTAGTTGCAATATAAAAAATTATTATGCTGGGTGCAGTAATTATATGTTTATGACTCGATTAATGCAACCCAAAATTTTTATCTTGATTTCTTTTGATTTGCAATTTAAACTTTGGTATTTCCATAACCTATGGAAAGACCGTCTTCAAAAGACGGACTCTAAGAAAAATTGCAAATAAAATTTACAAAGTGTTAAATAAACCCTTATAAGTATTTACAAATAAAATATTTTAGTACTATATTATATTTATTCAAAGCATTTTATACTGATTTTTCTCAAAATTAAAATTAATTAGAAACACTTATATACATAAATAAAAGTCACCCCATCTATTGTTCTATATGTTTAACATAGTAATTTTAGATATTTTTGTTGGCAATTAAATTAAGTGGAAATTATTGATTGCAGTGAGTAAAAAAAAAGAGAATAGGTAGATGAAAATGATTAACTTATTAACATGAAATGAATTTTGATAATATTAAAAAGATAAACCAAAATGAAAAGTGTATCAAATTTGAATATATATTGTAAAAAATAAGTATTATGAAAGGATTTTCCTAACAAATGAAGATTGAGAATGTAAAAAAGAAGAAGAATGTGCATCGTTATAAATAGGGTATGACTAATTACTCATTAATTGAAAAGTTATGGGATGAACATTGAAAATGGAAAAAAATTTGCATTATAAATTTGGGGTTGACTTCATAAAATATTCCATATTCAATTAATTTTAGAAAGCGACGTTAAATTATGTGTGAATAATACGTGGCAAATTATGTTTGAATGCCACGTGTCAAGAACAACCTCTTTTAATATGTGGAACATTGAAGGGAAGGTTAATTCTGTAATTGTGAAAATAGAGTGAAGTAGAAATGGAAGGTGGACTGAAGGTGAGATGGGGCGGACTCAGACACGGTAGATGCTCTGAAAAAAGCTCTTTGCCTCCAGCTTCTTGAGCAAATTTCACTGATCAACCAACTTCGATTTCATGCTGTCTTCCTCATGTTCTCTCCATCGCCGCACCCTCTCTCTTCTTTTCCCCTCCATCCTTAAACCCCGCTTCTCAAAACCCTCCGCATTTCCCCCAGGCTTACTCACTCTCAGAACCATGGCGTCCAAGCGCTCCGCATTCGACGTCCTCATGTCCAAGTCCGCCAAGAAGCGGACCCCATCGCCGCAAAACCCCGAACCCTCGCCCGCCGCCACCTCCACCCAAGAACCGACGCCCGAGAAGAAGAGTCCTCTAAAGCCGGCCAAGGCGAGAAACGACGCCGATTTGAGCTCGAGGGCCGCGGACAGTGTGGCGGAATTGAAGAGGAAAACTGAAACTTTCGACCCCCGTAAGGCGGCGTATTGGGGAGAGGGCGCTAGGGTGCCCTTCTTGTTTGTGGCCAAGGCGTTGGAAGAAATAGACGCGGAGTCTGGTAGGATTGCGATTACTGGTATCGTTTGTAATTTGCTGAGGACTGTGATTGAAATGACGCCCACCGACTTGCTGCCCGTGGTGTACCTTTTAGCTAACAAGATTGCTCCGGCGCATGAAGGAATCCAGCTCGGGATTGGGGATGCTGCTATCATTAAAGTGCTTGCTCAGGCTTATGGAAGCAAGGAAGCCCACATCAAGGCGCAGTACGAGGTCCATTTCATTGTTATTGTTATTATTTCATTGTTTTCTGAGTTGAGGTTATTGTGTTTTGCATGGCTGGAAGAATATCGAGACCTTAGTCACTGAAATGAGATTCTTGATGTCGAATATCACGTGTGCTTTATTGCTAGGTTGATAGACATCAGTATTGGTACATTGTTATCGTGCTGGAAATGGAAAATTGTATATTCATGGATGTTGAGGTTATCTGTTCACCTAAGGTGGTGGAGAATATGCCAGTAAAATAATTGATGACAATCACCTGGTCGAAACAGGATTTATGAACCATTACAACATCTAGCTAGTGCTTCTTTTTATTGTTGATTGATTCAAGTGCATATAAGAGGTCAATTTCCTCCTTTTAATTTGTGAGAGTTGGCTGATTATTATTGAAGTTCCATACTCATGATGTAAAACTATAGAGTTGGTTTGGGAACTTTTGATGTACATAGAATGATAGGAATTATGTGATCATTGGGAGTAGACTGCGAACAGGGCAAACAAGGTTAAAGATATTTTTTTCCAAATCTATAGTTTGAACTGAAGCATCTGAATAGTTCTTGTGATTCACAAGTACAGAAAGGATGGTTGATGAGTTTCCACTTAATCACTTGTTTGCTTTCAGTTGAAGTCTAATATTTGTGTCTGATGTAGTTTGGCGATCTTGCTCTGTTTGTATAAGGCCGTCAACCACATGTAACTGCTGAGATGTTCTTTTCTTCCATTTCTCTAATTATTTTTATTTTGTGAAAATATGATTCCGTACAGACACTTGGAGATTTAGGCCTCGTTGCAAAAGCAAGCCGTTCATCTCAACCTCTGATGTTCAAACCAGAAGCATTAACTGTTTGCAAAGTCTTTGATACATTTGTCCTTATTGCTAAGGTACTTACAATTCTAATTAGCGCAAACTTAATAACTTCAACTTCCTGTATTCGTCAGCTAGTAAATTTAGACTTCGTTTGTTTAGATGGTAATTATGTTACTGTTAAGTTTTTTTTGGTTGATGTATGCGGTTGTGCTCAGCCATTTTGTTTTCCAACTCTAAGATTGAAGGGGCTTGAAGCACCTCTATTTTCGTTATCATGCGAGAACCCCCACATGTATTTGCTTCTTAAAATTTGAGAGTGCGTGTTTATTTAGGTGAGACTGTTTGTCCTAGAAGCTAGCGTGTCATGGGTACAAACTACAAAGAGCTGTGCAATTGTAATGCCAAGGTCTTAAAATGGGATAAAGAACCAGATTCAGCTTGTCAGATGACCCACTTGAAACAGTTTGGAGAACAGAACGACACCGTTTACTCCCTATTGTTTGTTTTCATCATTCTCGCTTTGGATTCCTCTTCTCCAAGGCTTCATCTTCCGATTTGAAGATGGGGTTGAAAAATATGTTTTTCTCCTAATTTGTGGGATGGGTTTTTTCTTTTCTTTTGTGAAATTTTATATAGGTAAAGTTATAAAAGATAATCCAAATTAATGATTATGCTAAAAGAAGGGTTTCACAGGATGAATTGTTCTGATATCAGCTATATCATTTGTTATTTTATCCATTTCTTTATCCTTGTTTTCAGTTTTAAATGTTAAATCCCATAAAAAAAAATTGATGAAGAAATCCACTTAGTTCCTAACTTTGAAAAACCACTCTTACACCAAATTTTTTTGTGAACAATTAACCTTTAATGGTCACCATAATTAGCAGCATGTAGCGTTTCATCAGTCGTACTAGTAGAATGTTAGTCATGAGATAAGTGTTCAAACTGTATTGTAGTGCCTATACTTGAATTTTTTTGTTTGAGGTTTTTCATCTACACTTTTTCTTTTTAATGCTCCGCCCCTCTAGTGCAAGACGAATAAGGACAGTGAGATCCTTGAATAGGAAGATAATTGAAGAAGTGATATGTATCCCAAAGTTAATTCAATAATTTTCACATCATGTAGTAGAGTTCTCTGGAGGCATATATCTTCCTATTTCAACGCGATGTATGCTCAATGAATTCCATATTAATTAGACCTTATACTAACGTATGAACTGAAACAACCTTATCATCCATTCATCCCATCGTAAAATCAGTCCTGGCGTTGTCTTCTCGTTATTCTTGCATTGTCTCTCTATATATCGTTCTATATGCACTTTCTATTCTTGTTGTGTCCTGTCATGTCATTGGTTAACTGCATACACAACTTTCATCAGGAATCTGGTAAGGATAGTCAAGAGAAGAAAAAGAATCGCATCAAGGCACTACTTGTTGCAGCAACTGATTGTGAACCTCAATATTTGATCCGTCTACTCCAGGTAAGGACACAAGTGAACTAATGTCATTTTCTGGCTTACCCTTAATCCTTTGTGAGCCTATTTTCAACTCTAAATACAGGCTAAAATGCGCATCGGTTTGGCTGATAAAACTCTCTTAACTGCTCTGGGTCATGCCGCAGTTTATGCTCAGAAGCAATTCTCACCTTCTGCAAATTTTGACTCTCCTTTAGAGGAGGTTTGTGGATATGCTCTTAGATATGTCCAGTTTTCTTTTTGGAACTGATGCAATTCTGTTATGGGCAACATTATCAGTATATTCTGATATTGTGGTAAATTTACTGGTGTTTGCTTAATTCTTGTCTTTCCTTTTCATTATTGTGTTGTAATGTTGGATTTTCCTTCTGTTCAGGCTGCTAAAATTGTGAAACAAGTTTATTCCGTTATTCCAGTTTTTGATAAAATAATTCCCGCTCTTCTTGATGCTGGAGTGTGGAATCTTTCAAAGACATGTCACTTTTCACCTGGCGTCCCTATTGGACCTATGCTAGCAAAACCAACCAAGGGAGTATCTGAAATATTGAATAAATTTCATGATACAGTATTCACCTGTGAGTACAAGTATGATGGAGAAAGAGCTCAGGTAGTAAATTAGTGAGACAACTTTTAAACATAAATGATTTAAGCTTGTAATTCACAGCTCTAGCAAGTGTGTTGAATACATCCACTTCCCGCAGATACACTATATGGATAATGGTTCAGTTGAGATTTACAGTCGAAATTTAGAGCGGAGCACAGGAAAGTTTCCGGATGTTGTAGAAGCTATTTTAAGGTAGCCTTTCTTGCAATCAGTTTCATGCTTTCATTTGGAGCAGTTTGTTATGTGGCAGTATTAGTTTGATGCTAAGGAACAGTTCTTTTTTCGCACGAGTCTCTGTGTCCTTGGAACCTTCCATTCCCTACTACTCTGTAGCAAGTGGGTGTCGATTGCCTAGGTCTTTTATCTGGATAAATTAACAGTTTATCATGAAAAGCATGACAAATTGGTTTATTTCAGAATTTGTTTTTTTTTGTCTTTTTGCTAATGTAGCATTTGTCTGCCATGCAGTTGGAGTCTCAGTTGGTCACTAACAGTTTATATTTTCTGTGTCAGAGTAAAAAAATCATCAGTAACTTCATTTGTCCTTGACTGTGAACTTGTTGGATATGACCGTGAGAAGAAAAAAATCCTTCCTTTTCAGGTATTCTGTTACAATGCTGCACTACACCACCTCGTTTAAATTAGAATCATGCTCTTGTATGTACTGCTTAGATAGAATTAGTGATCGTAAACACGTATTGTTTGTATTAACCTATAGTTTCTAGACCAGATTCACTCTGATGAACTGTAAAGCTCCCGATGTGGCCTAACCTAATTACTTTTGGGCTTTGGCCGCTGCTTATCTAAAACATAAACAAGCTGTTAAAATTCCATTTGCCATGGTCTTATACAAATATCTAGGTTTCTAACTTAAAATTTGATTCCTCCATCATTTAAACCTCTAGAGCTAGATGGCATGCTCATTTTCAAAATGTTTTGTTGCTTCATATTTCTTAGCAATCGCTTTCATTCTATGCATCTGAGCTTCACTTAGTGATAAGCATTTACATGAACTCAAAATGTTTAATGTTTAAGTTGCATGAAGATTTGCATTAGTCACTAATGAGTTATGAGTGCAATCTTTTGTGGCAGGTCCTCAGCACACGAGCTCGTAAAAATGTTACTGAAATTAAGGTTGATGTATGTATCTTTGCATTTGATATCTTGCATGTCAATGGCCAACCTCTTCTGCAAGAACAGCTTGAGAAACGTAGAGAGGTATCTTTGTGTTGTGTGCTTAATTTTGCTGTTCATCTGATTAGTGTGCCAAATGCTCCTTGATAAATCAGCTTACTACTTTCATGTGAAGTTCTACCTAATTATTTATCATTTGATAATTGATATCAATGGTAAATTAATAGCATAACTAAACAGAAGGGTCTTGGAAGTGTTTATACTTGTTTACTGTATTTCTGGTCCACATCCAAATTTAGTGGCTCTATATGTGTTTTGAGGTTAATTGGGGTTGCATTAGTTTTTGGAGAAAGCAGAAATGTTTATTGTTAAGCTCATATGAACAATTATGGAGGAAATACATACTTGCTAAATTGCCATTTACATCATTAGCCTTTCTTGAAGCTTGTTCTTTCAAGCACCGTATGACTAGTATCCTGTTCGTTAAGCTTTGAAGACTAGACATGAGAAATAAATAGATCTGCCCATACAACAGGCAAGTAAAAAATGATGGTTCTTACTGGAAATGCCTCCTGAAGTTTGTTCTGTGGGCTTTCTCCTACAAATGTTTGGATTTCTGTGGCCTCCCAAAGTATACCCATTGTTTGTTAATCAATCCTGGACTGACATCACAGAGAGCTTGTCGGAAGCGCATTAAACTTTGACTGATGAATAGCTACTTATTGTGTGTTAGTAAGTCAGCAGGAACCAGTATAATGGCCTTCATAAGGAAGTTTACGTATTTACAGATGAAGCTAACTCTCAACAATTCTATTTGCTGATGAGTCCACTGTGACGTACTTGTTTAGTTGGTCTTATGATGACTTTACAGCCTTAGATACACGGCTCTTTTCCTGAGGAGCTATGTAAATTTTATCCAAAATCTTTGACTGGATACTCTGTGGCCCTTGATTTGGTTTACCGGCTTTACTATTTTCAGCTGATACTTACAGGTAGGTATATCTTGTGGGATTGCAATGTATGGGTCCTTGAAATAGTCTCTAAAGCTCTGAATTTCAGAAACAAGCATTCTGAAAATTAAGTTGTTCAGTTCCTTGTGAACTTGTTTGTGCCTTTCCCTTTTATTGAAGTGCGATATTTATGTTTTTTGTTCATATTCACGTTTTCAATATTGATCCACTGCATGTTAATTTTCAATTGAGAACCATCAGTTTGTTCTTGTTTTTATTAGACTAAATTGTTTATTTGGTCCCCAACATATTTTGGAATACCTTCTTTTGGTCCCCACTCTCAATACTGCATAAGTTCGGCACCTATATTGACGGAAAACCGCCCGGAAACTGGATTGGGGACTAAACATTATTTTCAGTTTGTTAGGTGCCGGACGTCCGCAGTATTGAGAGTGGGGATCAAAAGATGGTATTTAAAAATATGT
>JAULKJ010000010.1:7744837-7754878 GCA_032355405.1 Rubia balearica
GGAGATCCACCAAAATCCAATTTTTTTGTTTTGTTTTATTTTTAAGACCAGGGGTAAATTAGACTTTTCACCAAAATTCGGCGTCCAATTGCCTAAAAAGGTTATAGTTGCATTTTCTCTCATTATGTAGGGTTATATTTGTACTTTCAATTATCGCAGAGTTATATCTGCATTTTCATAAATTATGTAGGGTTATATATGCACTTGGCTCTATAAATAACTTGTAAACACCAATTCACGAGTTTTACTGTAAAAAATTGAAAAGCCTGTGTAATCTGGATGGACGTTAATTAAATCTAACGACACACAAGACAGCGCCGTTGTCAGATTATTCTTTCCTTTTGCAGATGGGCCCAACTGTCTTTTCACCTCCAGGTGTTTCTTCATTACATTGCCAGCGATTCTTACCATCCCCCAATGATTAGCACAGTCCAGCATCTTCCCCCAAAATCACACGCATCAAACCTCAAAACACACATTACTCCGGCCCAATGCTCCCCCGCCAAAACCCTAGTTCATGTTTAACTCCCCCGTAAATTGAATTAATCGGATTCCGGAAGAAAAGCCGGCGAAGAAATGGCGATTGTGACGGGAGACAGGTATCTGGAGTCACTGGTAAGATACGTGGAGAGGAGTGCGGAGGCGTTGATTGAAGGAAGCCTGGTTCTCAAATTGAACCCCGTGGGGCTGCGCTACGTGCAGTCTCGCCTGGAGGCGCTGGCCGAGCTCGAGAGCTTACTCGCCGGAGCTCCGGTGGACTATCTCCGAGCTTATGTCTCCGACCTCGGTGATCACCGCGCTCTCGAGCAGCTCCGCCGCATCCTCCGCCTCCTCCCGTCGCTCAAGGTTGTCTGCGTGCTTACTCCGCCGGCGAGGGATCCCACTCCCCTGTATCTTCTACCCTTCACAAGATTGAAAGTTCTGGAGCTTCGAGATTGCGATTTGTCCACGTCAGCAGCTAGAGGGTTGCTGGAGTTGCGGCATACTTTGGAGAAATTAATCTGCCATAATTCAACAGTAAGATTATTTTTATATATGTGTTCAGTGTTTTCTTTTTGTTTCTAATTTCTTGAGAACTTTGATATTTTTTTGTTCAATTTGTTAGGATGCATTGCGCCATATTTTTGCGAGTCGAATTGCTGAGATTAAGAGTTCCCCACAATGGAATCGGTTGTCATTCGCCTCTTGCGCCTACAATTCGCTGCTCCTCATGGATGAGTCTTTACAGCTTCTTCCCGCGGTTGAGACCCTTGATTTGAGTAGGAACAAGTTTACCAAGTTGGACAATCTTCGAAAATGCATGAGATTAAGGCACTTGGACCTCGGATTCAATCATCTTAGAACTGTTGCATCATTTAGTGAGGTAAAAGTGCTAGTCTATAATAGTACATCAGTAAATGAATTTTTCTTATACTAAGACGTTGGTTAGAATTACTTTGATTCTTGATCCGTGTGTGTTTTTGTGTCGGTGCTTTAATTTCATGGATCGTGTTTTCTTTAACGAAGCATGTGTGCAGGATCGTCCTACTGAGCGCATCAATCATCAATTTTGCAGGTATCTTGCTCACTTGTTAAGCTTGTCTTGAGGAACAATGCTCTTACTACACTGAACGGAATCCAACACTTGAAGTCCCTAGATGGCCTTGATGTTTCGTACAACATGATTTCTAATTTCTCAGAATTGGAGATTCTTGCTAGCCTTCCGTGTTTGCAAAGTTTGTTGTTGCAAGGGAATCCTATATGCTTTGCACGATGGTACCGACCAAAAGTGTTCAGCTATTTCCCATTCCCTAATAATGTAAGTGCTGGCATGCTCACTGCCTTTAATATTTGCGGTTATTATCTGAGTTGCCTCGGGGTATAAATTCATGTGATCTTTGTCTATGTCTCAGTTGACCCTGGATGAAAAGAAAATATCTACAAGAGATTTGTGGAAACGGAAACTTATTATTGCTAGCAGGCAGCAGCGACCTGCTAGTTTTGGATTCTATTCGCCAGCAAAAGATCATGCAGAAGTAGATGGAAGTGTGAACATGAAAAGGGTATGTACGCCTTTGCATATAATATCTGACACATATGACTTATATTATACAATTTCGAGCTTTCTCCAAGTTTGCATCTTTGTATATTTATTTGAAAAGTTATGTGTGTTGCAGTCGAGGATATCTCGTTTGGTTAGTATTGAGAGTGAAGATGAGAGTACATTTATGGGCTCTGAACAAGATATAGGGACAATTGATAATGATGATCATAGTAAAAAGGATGACCCTGGTTCAGATGAGGAAGCAGATACAGGAGATTTGATGAACAGAATTGAATCCATGAAAAAAGAGCGGTCTGATTTATGGTTGCGTGAGTTCAGAGAATGGATGTCTCCTGCATCTCAGAGTTCAGACGTTAGAAAATATACTGAGCCTAATGGGGGTAATGAAAAAGGAAATTTGAACAAGGAGGGTGAAATGTCGAGAGATTCTTTTCAGTTTTCTGGAGATGATAGTAGTACCAATATCTTAGAATCTGATAACTCTTTTGCTGATACATCAATCAGCTTGAATGTTCAAAGCTCCCTCAGTCGAATTGGTGAACTAGCTTCAAAATTTCTGGGGCACAGTAATGGGGATTCTTTGCCTGTTGTGAGAAGTTTTTCTACCATTAAGCAACATTTGGCATATTTGAACGATGAATGGCACATGCCCTCAAAAGGCAAAAACTCATCTGTGTATTCCTCCCAAGCTCCAGTACATGTTAAATTAAAAGGAGAAGACATGATAAGAGCATCCACGGCGACCAGTAGTGTAATTGAGCCCCAGTCATCATCAATGACCCCAGGTTCGCCTCCTCACTATCAAGAAGATATTTTGCACCGACGCCACAACTTGGAGGAAGAATTTCTTGAGTTATCTGCCTTATCAGTTGCATCATCTGATAGCGATACTAGTTATAGTGAGGATGACTCCATTGAATTTGATTCTTGCATACCTCAGGTTGATCTATCTCTAATTAGTAACTTCTCAGAAAAGAGTTTTGGTAATTCCTCCTCTACACCTTGCTTGGATAATGCATGCCATGATGGTGATTCCCAAAATTCACCTACAAAGGTTTTAGCGCATGCGGTCAGTTCTAATGGACCTGGTGCTACGAACAGGGATAGTCGGTTGGGACGGATATCTCCGAAACGGAAATCGTTAAGAAGAGTTGTTTCTTTAGAAGAGCAGGAGAAGGATGGTGTTGCACATGACACCCACCAGAAGTCAGATGGGGATCTGGAGATCTCTAAAGGTGAAATGCGACAACTGTGTCAGGATAGAGAAGCTTTCAATTCCGAGGACACTGCTTTCACAGAAGAGTCACTACAAGCAAGAGTCACAGCCTTTTTGAGTGCTGTCAATATCGGAGTTTCTGAAAGTTGCAAGCAATTTTTGTGCTGCAGATGCTTGCTTCTGGAGCAATCTGAGTCAGTGGAAGTGTAATTGCATCTGTCACTGAACTTTATTTTACAAAGTTTAAATTGTGATGCTAATGTTTTTGGACTTTCCGTGGTCTCTGTAAACAAATTACCATTAAATGGGAATGTCATATTTTAAATGTTCCACCCTTGCAAACAATGTCTAAATTATAAGTTTGATTTATAACAAAAGATCATTATGTTAATGTTTCGCTAAGCTTCACTGATGCACAGAGAATCTGTTTTTACTATATCAGTTCGTGTCTTCTACTAACGGAGGGGAATTGGAATTAGACATCTACCTTGGCACCCTTTCCATTTTATCAATAGTAGTGACAATGCAGCAATTTGTATGGTAAATTATACTTAAATAGCATCATTTTAAAGTAGGTATATATTATTTGTCTAGCAGTGTCTCTTGTTCCTCGATCAGGAATAGTTTCTTTCACATTCATGCAGCAAGTCTTTTATCTGTTGCAATATTTGCTAATTTTGTCTGTGCAAGAACATCCATCTCTCACTTGTTTTGTGCATGTTCTGCATCGGTATCTTTCTTACCTTGTCTTTTCTTACTTTATGGCTCTAATTTTCACGTCTTTTCTATTTTTCCACCACTTTCAGCATACCCTAATATTGACTGCCAATAATTTCTTGTTTTAGGAACTAGTTTTAGACTTTTAGTGTAATGTTAAGGGGCTGACTATATGTAGCTTTTTAGGGATGTAGCAGTATTGAACAGTGAAAACAAGCTATATTTACTACATGTTGATGGCGAATATGATGGGTCAGGTTAGCTTTGTGGTATGAACTGTTTTTGTACGATGTGCACTTGCACTTTAATGGTTATTTGTCATCTTCTTTAGCATGATATGACCATATTCTGTCCTACCGTTAATCTATTTCCAGTGATTGGCGGCACAAAGCTACTGGGTTCCTATGAAATTGGAGATGTGAGAAAAGTTTTTATAGGTTTGGGACTTGAGGTCATCAGGTTAGTGAAATCAACTGCTACCTTTGGGAAAGAGCATTCTTTCTGAATTTCTCTTAATAATTTCTGTTCTCATTCATGCTACAGGGTTTGCTGCAAAGATACTTCTTATTTATTTATTAAATTGAGTGTAGATAGATGCAGAACATTGCTATCTCTGTTAGATTCCTTCGATTCATCTCTAATACTGGACAGCTGCAGAAGGTATATTTTGAGTCTTCACTTAAACCTGTTTGACTTATTTATGCATTGTATACTCTCAGATAGTTAGATTTGTTGATTTTTTTGGCAAATTGATCTATGCTTATCATGTCCCTCGGTAAACTTCATATGCAGCCTGGAGCAAATTCAAGTTGATATCTTTGCCAGGCATGTCTGTGGAGGTTCAAAACTGGGCATTTTTCAGTATTCAATGGTTTTATTTTCGCATGGCAATTTGAAAGGTGCATTCTTTGTTTTTTATCATTTGGGTGGACTCTATGTGGAGTGGAGAACACTGAGCATGGTTGCCCATGCTTTTGTCTTGTTCACTCAACTTATGCAGTCATCGAACTAACCAAGTGCAACAATACATGTCAGACCCTCAGCCTCCAAAGAGATATGCTAAATTTGTATGACCATTAGTGACTGTCCATTCTGAATTATACATTGTCCTGAATGTTGAATATGCATTGAGGACCGTTGCTTAAAGGATAACCTACTTTTAAAATCTTCTCTGTCCTAATTAACTAGTTTAATATACTCAATGACACGCTCAGCTCTTAGTTTATTAAGGTTCGAGTTTGTGGCTTATGATATTCTGTACTGAAGTTTTCTAGGTCTGTGATAGAATGATGTTTATTTTGATTGCAGAAAATCCATGGTTTTCGAGATCTCTGTTTGTTATAAAGTGGCAGCTAATTGTATGCGTTGAGGACTTGAAACAGTTTTGCCATCTACAAGAGGGTGGATCTTTGTCATCCTATTTCGTTGTGGATCATTCGTGTTCCATCACCAACATATCTGAGATGGTAATCTTTCGTCAACTCTAAATACTGTTTTTACCCCTTGTGGTTATGTTCATACTTCAACAGTGCATATCATCTGTCGTTTCTGTCAAGTGTCTGTTTCAATAGCAACCTAACTCATGATATGCCACTCTGCGCATGCAGTTTAGTGAATGCTTTTGTTATAATTGTTGCACATTGTCAACCATTTCTTTTCATTATGGGTTTAAAGTGTAGAATAGCGACACAAAAGCAAGTGCAAGGTCTTGCAATTCTTGGTCCTCAAAGAAATGCTAATAATGTAGTTTCCAGTCCTTTATCTTGAAGCATTATATTAGTACGCTACCCTGATTGGTTATTGATCCACCATCAAAACAGAAACTGGTGTAGCTGATTAATCAATTCAAGGTGTCGTTTCTGGTGAATTTTTTGGATGTAAAATTGGTAAAGTTCCGCAGTCTCTCGAGTAAAATGATAATCTAGCTAGACACATCAAATCAGAGAGGAGGAAAATGGCACCCTCATATTAATAGCTGTACGCCATTTTGGTTTTTTGTGTTATTTTTGCAAGCTTCATCCCTGCATGTCCTGGTAAAAGCTTTGCATAACCACAACATATAATTTTAACTTGCGATATTGATCATATTCAGGTGATTTACAAGGACAGGAACCGTGTGACTTTGGCTCTTGAGTGTACTTTACCAGGTAAGCGTGGTCGGGAGTATGCAACTCCTACAGAAAAGCAGCTACCTTCTTCCAGCCCAGTTAAATGGAAGCTCATATGGTTCTCCCAGGAATGTTTGCTCAAGTTTGTAGCACTGTTGAGGGCAATGCACGATGAAGTATCGGCTTCTCCTATTCCAATTCGATATATACCATGATCTAGAGGGTGACGATTTCACCTTTTCTGCTTCACATTCTTTTTCGTTGTCCCAGGTTGTTACCCAGGTACATTAAGATTTCTTTTTCGGGTGGTGGCTCAGTTGAGTAGGGTGTTTTTATGGTGTAATTGAGTACATAGATATTGTAAGTATGAGCAGTGTGAGTATGTGGTTCTGGTTGTGTATACACATTCCTGATTAGTGTACATATTCTTCAATGAGAAAAAAAACAATTTTGAATTTCATCACTGTAATGAGAGTATAATACTTGCATCAAAATCGCAACGCAACTTCCAGGACATTCTGGTGTGCTGACAACAGCTCTTAAATCTTCAACCAAAAAGAATAAAATCAAAGGAACCCCTTTAAATAGTATGCTAAAAGGATTGCTGGACTGGAAATTGAAGACTGAAATTCCACCTACATCCAATTGTACATTCTGACTTCGTTCCGAGTATCACAGTATCTATTTCCGGCTCCTTGATTTAAGCCGCTTAAAAGCCATGAATGATACTGCGGCCGAGAGAGAATACCTTCAAACATTCAAAACGAACAAAATTAGAATCAGAAAAAGTTAACGGCATCAGAAATTGTAAGGAAAACAATAGTAATCACTCCAATGGAAAACTTCTGTATGCATAGTTTCACATGCATACAAGGTCAAATTTTCAACAAGTCCCTGAACTTCTCATGGACAGAGTCCTATCAAATTGAACTAAAACCAAAGGTTCTCCAAAATTGATTTTGGCACAACGATTGTATAACTTTGCTACCAAGTAAAAGAAACTGTGTACCAAGTAAAAGAAACTATGAAGTATATCATGACAGCAATTAAACAAGACTAACTCTATAACTTGATAGTTCTAATACAGAAACTATCATTTGATCATGATAAACTAGTTATGACAATATCATGGAGTTAACATGTCCAGGTCAGAATTCCAGCTAGCACGCTATAGAGTTGCAAGTAAGAATGATATCAAATAGTTAAAGATTGAGTTCAGCAGACAATTTCCCGAAGAATTCCAAACCTCTTAGTACCAAAAAGTTGCAAGTTCACCCAACAGGTCCAAAAGACTATTTGGAAGTATATTTCATCATTCGACCAAATTCTAACTCCAAAATTCACTCAGGACAGCCAACGGTTACGGGGCAACCACAGAACAACAGAGTTGAGCATATATAATTACAAAGAAATTTAGAGAAAAGGAGGAGTTGAAAGTACCATGTTAATGTGTAGTTAAGATGGTCCTGTGGCATGACAGAACTACGTATCAATGTATTAATATCCTTTGGCACAGGGTAAGGATTGCTTGGATCAATATCTTCTTTAACATCCTCAACGTAGACCGTGTTCTCTGGTAGACCACATGCACGAGCAATTGCAGGAACATCAACATAAAACCACTGACTGGAGCTAGGATCATTTGCTGGAACAAATATACTTGGTTTTTCACTACCACGAACAACTCCTATTACTTCCACAGGGGTAATCTTTGGTTTTTCACCATCATCCTGTGAACTTCAATAAAGTTCCATTTAGCTTCGAGCCAAAACTATGAAAAATCCTAAACAAAGTTATCATAGAGACAAAAGAAAATCACCTCACTTATTTTTTCTTTACTAGACCAAAACCACCACCATGAAGCTTTATTATTTTCTTGAGGAGGGGTAACACTAGAAGGTTGTTCGCTCTCTCCTCTACCTTCCAGTGCCTTGTCTCTCCATGCACGGGGGACCCAGCCCCTATTTACAAGAATTGGAAACTGCAAACTGAAGAAGAACGTTAACTACATGAGCAGATGAAATTTTAGTAACTTCTGTTTTGGACCAAAATGAATTTGTTTTTTTTCTGAACAGTCATCGAAGATGAATAAAACCCACAGATATTTAAGTATAGTAAACTGATTCACCATGACAGCAACACCAGCTGTGGACAAACAGCTAAACATGTAACCAAATCCTGATGACAATTCTTACCTCTCGGGATCACCAGGAATGGGTAAAAGCGGAGTGATAACGTAGTATCCATTTTCTGTCACTCCAGAAATACTTCTGGATCGCGGGCCAATATATATTGATCTGTCATCATCCCAAACTCCTCTACATTGTAGCTTCCTGAACTCCAAAGCCTCTGAATTCTCGCTGGACGGAGCAACTTGAATCGGTTCCAAGGCCAACCTATTCTGCCTGTATTCCAGCACCTTAATCTACACCAACAACAAAGCCACACCAAAACAATCAATAAACAAACTTTCGCCCATTCCCGTAAGATTGAAATCATTAGAACAATGCAAAGAAACAGAAACAGCAAAGCATTCACCTTCTCTTGTCTCCGAATGATCTGCCAAGAACCGAGGCCAAATGTGATAGCTCCAGGGATAAAAAGCAACAATTTTGACCACATTGACCTCTTTTCTTCATCTGATCATCAATAAATAGAAGATTCAATAACTAAATTCCACCTCAAAACTAAAATAATCATTAATATCTTTACATAGAAAAAACAAAACACCTTGAGTTGCAGAAGCGGAGGAAGTAGAGAATAAAGAAGTTGAAAGTAGCGTTAATGGGGGCCGAACCCAGATCGCCGGAAGGGCGGTGGCGCCGGTTCTGCAACCACCAGCACCTTGGTTGAGAATTCTTCTCGCCAGTGCTTTGGAAAAGGAAGCTACCATGTTTTTGTTACACGTGATACGACGCCGTCGGAAAGGGGAAAAATTCACAGGGAATTAGCTCACTGTATTCGTTCCTTTCGCCTGCATCTTGGAGAATGCAGTCAGGGGTTTACTCTTGGAGCGATTTCGAAGGGTTTTAGTAAAGTTGAACTTATAAATAAGAAAAATGTGTATTTATGCCCATTAGTTTCTTGTTTTGTGTACATGTACCTTCCAGTTTTTTGAAAGTGAATTTGCACCCATGGTGACATCGAAAAAATTGAACAACTTTGGTCATTATCGGACTCAAAGGAAATGACTGTTTTGCCCCTTAAAAACAAAAAATTAAAAACCAATTTCAGATTTAGCGTCATATCTTGAATCCGTTCGAGTAATCCAACACAAACGAAGGAAATCCGCTATAATTAGGGTTGGAAACAGGAACTAAATCTCGCCCGACTAAGTCGCGGATGAAGAGTTTCGAATCTTAGTCCAGATCGCACTGTTTTTAAGTTAAAATTTTTGACAAGATATTTTTATATCGATGTTGATGAAGGGTGGTGCCCTTTCATTGTAGGGTAAAACGGTCCTTAACTTTTCAAAAATAAAGTGTATGTTATTTTGATAATTTCCATATTGGCCAACACCGGGAAATAATAGGTCAACGTCGGACTCAGGCAGAAGGGTATGAGTTTTTAAGTCACAACTAATCTAGGAGAATATGTGCACTTTTGAAAAACTCAGGAGTATATGTGCACTAACCAAAAAAATGGAGGGTATGAATGCATTTTACCCTAAAACTAACTAAGGAGTTAAGAGCATTTCCAATGCAAACCTCTCTTTAAAAAACATTAAAAAAAACACGTATGATTGATGCTCTATAAATTTAAAATTTACCTCCAATACAAGGGTCAGTTTAGGGGATCAATTTGATGAGAACCACAATTAGACCTTTCGGACGCTTATATTAAAGTCGTCAGTTTGTCAAATTACCAAATTTAGAATTATAACTTTTAATTATTTTATAATTTCAAATTTAAATGTTACATTTGGATCCCAATTTGAATGTATTATTTAGATTCAC
>JAULKJ010000010.1:7754978-7773434 GCA_032355405.1 Rubia balearica
AGCACCACTATCCAGAATCCAATCATCAACCTCAAAACAAGAAGCAGTATTAGCAAATTGAGTTATTAGGCTACCTGCAAAATCCAGACGTGCAAAGTTGATCATATCTCCTGAATCAACCACTTGCTCCTTTCATTTCCCTTTACTCAGATTTCCAAACTCCATTTGAATCATGTTAGAAATCATAGCTTGCATATCTCCAGATTCAAACATTTCTCCAGACATAGCTTGCTCAGCCTCACCATCAATACTTGAAGCTGTAACTGCATTTACATAATCCTTGCCCTTCACCTTGCTTGTATCTGGCCACCAATATGGATATCCTTTCAGTTTGAAGCAAGAATCCCTCAAATGTCCATTCCTCTGACAATAATCACACTTCAATAGATTATTAGCCTCAGAATCTTTCTTCTTTTGTCTATTCTTTGAAGGATTCATCTGTCCTGATCCCTGCCTCACAAGCATTGTAGCAGAATTGCTCATGTTCCTTATCATGCAACTTTGCACATGTCTCTGTGTCTCCTGTTTACTGAAAAGAGAGTATGCCTTCCCAACAGTTGGCAGTGGATCCATAACAAGTATTTGATCCCTTAAGGCATCAAATTCATCATTCAATCCTGATATAAACTGCTACAATCTATCTTGATTAGGTTGCATTTCCAGTTTCATAGAAAAACCACAATTACACTCACAATGATAGCAAGTACAATTGAGTCTTGGTCTTATCACATCAATTTGATCCCAAATTTCCTTCAGATTGGAGAAATAGTGAGAAATTGAATCCGTACCTTATTTGATCTCAACCAAACTTGTCATCAGTTGATAATAAAGAGGTCCCTGACTAACTACATACCTCTCTTCAACCTCATCCCATAGTTTCTTTGCATAAGCTTGAAAAGCAAAGCTCCTATCTATGTCTTTGCTGGTTAAGTTTCTGATCCATTAAACTATTATTGAATTAGCCTTCATCCAGATCTGCAACAATTGAGAATTTGCAGCAGGCTTTGGCACTTCTCTAGTTATGAAGTGCAGTTTTCCCCTTGCACAGAGAGCAGCGATCATAGCCTCCCTCCAGGTCACATAGTTTCTCTTATTGAGAAGATCTGATACAATCACAAGGCTTGCATGATCTGAGGATGGGAGAAGTAGCAAATTATCTGGTTTGATTCTCACAAAACCTTCAGCATCAGCAGCAGCATTAGCATCTTTTCCATTTACTAATGCAGTACTCATGTTTGATCAACTGAATCAAGATTTGAAGTAAACTTTTCAAAATAGAATTTGATCGAGAGCCTTAAGCTCTGATACCATGAAGAAATTATGATTTTATCAAGAACAAGAACAAGCTCAAGCTCAAGATGAGCTTTAGAAAATGGTTTCAAAGTAGGATGAAAATTTGAGGGAAAAAGGATTTTCTGATTGATTAACTTAGCTCCATACATCACAATCTACCAATATATATATATGTATGTATCTTGCTCTCAGCTATCTAACAAACAAACAAACTGATCAACTGTACAAATGAACTAACTACCAAAACAGAATTTGGTAAACTGAAATTGAAAACAACTTTCACCGCCTTCCAATTGAATTTCCCGCCAAAACTGAAACATTTGCTTTTGATCATTGATGCCTCTAATCTCTGATGTTGCGACTTGCTGCTGGTTCCTCCTTATCATATTTCTTCAGAAATTCATCCCCAACGGGAAGACAAACAAACCCTATAACAGTGTATGGAACTGCCCAACTCTTAGATCCAACATTCCAACTATCACTGACCATTGCAATGTTCATGATTTTTCCATTTTTTACATTACCAATAGACATACGACTGCTCAAAAACATCATACTGATTAGTGTTATCAATCTCTAACATGAACCGAGAACCCAACACGAACTGACACGAGCGAACTCAACCAGAAACTTGAATCTGACCCGAGAAATATCAACCCAAACCTGCACCTGACACGACTGAATTCAACAAAAAATTAGAATCTGACCCGAACCCACCCCGACACGACCGAAGTCAACCCAAATCAACATGAGATACATCGACCAGACCCGCACTTGACACGACTGAACTCAACCCGAAACCCAAATCCAACCCAAGATATATTGACACGAACCCGATGTGAACCCAAAACCTTATTCAACTGAACTTGATTTAACTCGATAAATGTGATATTTAACCCAACATGTATGTAACTCGTTCTGCACTGCGATACATGAAGTCTTCGATGAAATTATTATCGCTCTCTCCCACACTGTTTCAGTACATAGTCACTAAAAGTAAAGTAGTAGATCAATTCCACGTGCCAGTATATAATCATTCAAGGTTGATTCGTGCAAAAGGGAAATTATCAGTCCAGAACACCTTTAAATTCTTCTTTTGATCTCATTCTATTGTTTATGGACAAGTCTGGATTAAATTTGTTCTTGGTTCAGGTTGATATCGAGTGAATGACTAATCCTGGTAAATAATCATAATGCGATCTTCCTTCCGGTGATGAAGACAACTCAAGCATGAGAGAAAGAACATAAGTGATCAAGATCCCAATTTTCTGATCATAAGGCAGTCAGCCTGAACAATTCTTTGGTTATGTACAGCCAGATTAGTTCTTTTTTGTATGCATAAGAAAACAAAGATATGATTTTTAACTATCTCAAGATAACTAGAGGACTATTTTCGGTAGTTTTGTTACAGTAAAAGAACTAATTAGGTACTTCATTTTTGCACATTCAAGCCAAGGTTTATCCTATTGACGAATATAGAAGAGATCAATACTGAATGCATTAATTCACTACCCTAATTTGTGGTACAACAAGAATTGAGGAGTCTATTTCATTCTGCTGATACAAAATATCAGCACTCACCCTATTTTCCAGTTAATATCAGACATATGATGAGAAATTAATAAACATAAGAATGACATTGAATAAATAGTGAGTTTCTACTTTACAGATGGTTTTAAATGATGTCTATAAAGTTAAATCTCATCTACCAAGAGATTATCAGGATCTGCACATGTAGAATAGCGATCCACTTATGTCTTGTAATTAATAATCCACTAACATGTTTCAATCAAAACAATATCCAAGTAGAGTCAACTGGGAAATAAACAATAGCATTGCAAAGTAGAGTCAGTTAAGTGGAAAATGAATGGAAAAGAATCACTTCATATATTCAAACTGTGATGAGATTTACAAAACGAATATGAATGGGCTAATATGATTCTACCATACTAGCTAATCAGAGCGTACTAGCTAATATAATTCTACCATACAACATCAGAAACACACACACGGAGTTCTGCCATTGCAAAAGATGCAGGTAAAAGTAACCGGCATGTCTAGAACTCGGAGTCTACAAAATAAAAAAACTAGACTGATGTGGATGATGAATACATAGAAAAACCTACTCTAATATCTTCTCTTCTTATGTATCACAACTCATAAAAAATTGTCATCATAATCTCTGTTTGAAAGCAACTAATATCTTACAAATAAAACAAAAACAATGACACGTTCACCAAAAAATTAGAATGAGGAAAAACATCAGAAGTTGGGTATATGGAGCACTATAAGCCATCTTCACCAAAAAATCAGAATGCAGAAAAATTATGTAAAGAATAACAATGACTGGCCTGTAAAAAATAAGGGCATTTACATTAGAAAATCGTAGTCACCATAAATAATTTAAGCAATCATATGAAGCTCTCAGATTCGGTAATAAATTGTAAGGAAAATTTCCTAAGTTTATTACGAGAATGTTCATCGTCGAGATTCTTAGTTGTCAATTTGCAAATAGATAAGATCGCCAGCAAATACAATATGGGCGTCAACTTCAAATGAAGTTGACACCATCAAATGTAAGAAAACTTTAAATAAAGTACGAATGACAACATATTTATAATATTTTCACAAGGGTCACCAAACAACCAATTAAGTTGTTAGTATGCATATAAATAAGTCACTGCCAGCAAGTACAAGGTGGACATGAACTTCTTAATGAAGAGTTCCCACATCATGTAACAAGGGCAATAACTTATCATGTAATGCGACTAACAACATAATATTTGCTCAATGGGCCCAACCAAATCGCCTTAGTAACCATAGTAGTCAACTGCCGAAAATATATCAGCCTTCAAGAAGACTCATTTTTTAGTTCCCTTCCCATGAGGAAAATACTCTCTTCGATTTCATCATATCCATGCAGCCAATTTTGAGTTGTAACCAAAACCTCCACATTATTTGGTAAGAGGGAAGATTTGTACTTGTTCAAAGTACGTGCTCCCATGCTAAAAGATGACTCGGAAACAAAAGAAGTAATTGGAATTGACAAAATATCCCTGGCCATAACAGCAAGCACGGGAAAACTACAAGTTGATTTTTCCAATATTTAAGGACATCATAATCCTTATTCTGAAGTCCAGGCTCAAGTTTAGATGTCAAATATTTCTCAATTACATATTGAGAGGTCCTCACTATAGCTGAGCTAGCTTGAAAATTCTAGAAGCAACATTGGAAATAAAAGGTCAGTTACTTAAGTACAAGTAGTCACCATAAATAAAATAATTCATTGGGAGAAATCAGAACCTGAAGTATGTTTTCCCTTTTATAAGGCTGGGAAGAACTCATCACTAATGTTGTTGGAGGAGTAGATGATTCTCCATGAGAAGAATTATGAGTAGTGGAAGGTAGAGAAGAAGAATAATAATCATATAATTCTTGTAATGCTATCTTAACCTTAGTTACCTTTAATTGACACACTGAGTCAACATAGATATGATGATACATTGTACCAAAAAATTCTAACTTACAACGAGAGTTAAGAATAACAGCAATAGAGAGAATTTATGAATAGCCATCCCAATACGATTTAAAATTTTTAAACATGGTTTTAGCCATTTTATTCAGTTTCGGATTTGAGTGCCCACGTATTAAATTTTCTTCAATCAAAATTATATTGAAGAAATATTCATTTGCAGTACGGTATTTAGATCCAGAAAATACTTAGTAATAAAATGAAAAGGTTCAAGAAATTCACAGATAGCCACAATGGTTTCCCATTCCTCCTCACTCAATTTTTCCGTAACATTTAAAATTACGAACAACAATAAAAAAAATTTGGATCCTTGGCTACTATAGCTCTAGAAAGCATCAAATAAGTGGAATTCCATCTAGTTACCACATCAAGTATTGATTTATTTTTAAAATCACATCCAACTTCAGCCACAACTTGTTCAAATGATGTAATCATAGAGTCTGACCCATCAATATGTTTTATAATATCACGTAATCTACTAACAAAATTATTAGCACACTTCAATCCAGCTTGAACAATAAGATTCAACACATAAGCACATCAACGAATATGAAAAAACTTTCCACCACAGGGTAAAGGAGAAACACTACTCAAATCAGCTTTTAATAAGTCTACCATATTATCCATAGAACGGGAATTGTCTAGTATCATAGATTGAGCTTTTCCTTGAAGTCTCCGTTCTCTTATTAAACCAAACACAAAAATTTTAATCTCACAAGCACGATGAGGAGGTTCAAAATACCTAAAATTCAGTAATTTGGACCTAAGTATCCATTTTTTATCGACATAATGAGCAGTTAGTGTGAGATAACCATGGCTAGTGCTAGCAGTCCATACATCACATGTAAAACTAATCTTACTGGGAATATCTTTAAAAGTCTTCACCAACTCGCTTTTAAGTTTTTCATGTTCTAAAATAAAGTACTTAAGCATAGTATTTTGAGACACATGTTTCACCTTGGGGTTCAAATAAGTATGCAATTTTCTAAGGTATTCATGCTCAACTATTCTCAATGGATACGCATGACAAATAATAGCACATGCAAAATACTCACACTAGGTTTTTTTTATCAAATTCAACTGACTGTAAACCAGCTTTTCTAGTTAATAAACCTTTACAAATTTCTGCAAGTTTTTTAGGATTTCCAGTACCATGTTTACCTGTGGCAGGGTATGTATATATACCACATAACTTACAATGAGCACGCAATTCAGTTCCCCCAGGTATTACTTTTTTATAAACATTTATAGTCTAACCATACCATCGAATGCTTACGTAGCACCACCTGCTCATTTTCATCAACTGGAATTTCCAGATTGGTGCTACCAATTTGAGAATTCACATCCTCAAAATTTTCTCCAATAGAAGCAGTAGCATTAACTGTATTATCCATCACCACCTGCACAAAAATAGAGAATCAAAATTAGAGTAGTATTACCCACTCTCGTAGCTGCTTTGGATTAAAAGCAAACTCTGTTTTTCGAAACACCTTAGTATTTAACCTGGACTAAAAGCAAACTCTGTTTTAGCAAACTCTGATTTGGACTAAAATTAGAGTAGGATTGACAAGCTAAAAACAAACTCTATTTTTATTATCCTAACAAATATTCTATTATTATTAAATACGATCAACGAAAGTCCTCCATATACATCATATTATTATTGTGCTCCATAATACCATCAACGAAAACAAATACTATTATTTGTTAACCATCAACTAAAACAAATATTCTATCCTAACAAACACCATCAATGAAAACAAATACTCTATCCTAACAAACACCATCAATGAAAACAAAGTACTCCATATACATCATATTATTATTGTTAAAAAAATACACATTCCCACACTCAACCGCGTAAAGTTTGATATCGAAGAATAATAGTACCTCTTAATGGTATCGTAATAGAGTTTGTACTTCTTCTTTGCCTTCTGAAATGCCGAGTTTGTCAGAAAAAACAGTGAATAATATTTCCGAAACAAACGAGAGAGAGAGAGAGAGAGCAGTCGAAGGTGGAGATGGAGGAATCGAATCGAGAGAGAGCAGTCGAGCTGTAGGAAAACAGAGAGAAATAGAGATGGATGGTAGGAAGAGAGAGAGAGAGAGCAGCCGAGCTGTAGGAAAACAGAGAGAATTGAGATGGATGGTAGGAAGAGAGAGAGAGAGAGAGTGGAATGCCTAGGGTTTAGGCTTATATAGTGTGATCAAAAAGTATCAACGTCTGAGATTAATGCTAATTAAAATTGATGGTTGAGATTATTTTTCATTTTTTGGAAGAAATGTCAATAGTAATTGACTCAGAATACAAGTGGGACACGCTGGCCATGTAATCGGATAGTTTAGATTTGATTTTCAACAATCGGAAGGTTCTAGATGGCTTTTGACAAGGTTAGCATAATATGTACGTGTCTCAACGTGATTCTCACGCAAAAAATTACATGTATTTACATGTATTTATTTTTTCCCTCTTCTAAACTTTCAAATTTTGAAAATATTTTTATATTATATATTTTTTATATTTTCACATTCAAACACATATTATTTGTTTTAACTTTTAAAATACAATAGTTAAATTCTACAAAAAAAATTTACAACATTTAAGATAAAAGACACATTATGGACTATCCATAAACTTATACAAATGCCGCATTTCTTGAGACTTTCTCTTGAAATATCACTCATGTCGTTATTGCAGATTTCAATAAAATATTGTGGTGAATTCATAATTTTTTGGGTTGGTTCATTCTAGATAAAACTATTAAGCTATTTGATTAAATGCAAGTTGATTCGGTTTATGTTACTACAGATTAATAGTTATTTAATTAAATACAAGTTGATTCGATTTATGTTACTACAGATTTCAGTAAAATATTATAAATGGTGAAGTCATAATTTTATTCAAAATTATTTATTTAATAATATGGTGAAGTCATAATTTTATTCAAAATTATTTATTTAATAACATGCTGAGTCCTTCTCTTGAAAGACGGTCTTTCCATAAGTTTTGAAAAGACTAAAGTTTAAACTACAAATTAGACTAAATCAAGATAAAATTTTCTGGTTGCATTAATCAGGTCATAAACTTATAATTAATGCACGTTGTATAATAAGTTTTAAATATTAAAACTAAAACCATTCACCTTTATATAATTCTAATTCAACTGTGTCTGATAATATGCCTATGAAAGTATGGCCTGTCCCAAGACTTTGCCTGCTATGCTAAATTATAAAGTAAAGTATTATTTACAAAATATCATCCAATGAACATAGGTAAAGTGTTGGGAAAGATCGTCGTTCCATAGGCATATGGAAAGACGAAGTTGAATTAGAATTATAGAAAGGTAAAAAGTTTTAGTTGCAATATTATGCAACTTGTAGTAGTTATAAGTTTATGACTCGATTAATGCAACCCAAAATTTTTACATTGATTTCTTTTAATTTGCAATTTAAACCTTGGTATTTCCATAACTTATGAAAATGTCGTTTTTCAAGAGACAGACTCATGAACAAATACTTATTTCTACTAATGTCGAAGTTATCATTAAGGTGTAAGTTTTACATTAATAAAAAAATTAGTCAAGAAAGTTGGTGTTACAAAAAGTGAAGCAAGAATTGATTACACGAAATCAATTTTATTGTGTTATTTGTGAATGATTATAGTTAAATGTTTGCATCTAATTATAAATGTTTGTTTTTATTAAAAAAATAACTTATTCATAATTCAGATCATTCAGGCCATGTTCTCCAAAACTTATATGCATTTCATTTCAGTTCATTTCAATTCAATTCAGTTCCATTCAAATCAGTTTGGTTCAGCACAAATTTAATTTGGGTTAAATAACTTAATTTCCTCATACAATGCTATTTCTCGACACACTTAATTTTAGTTCAATCCAGTTCAGATAAATCAGATCAGATAAACAAATGATAATTATCATGTACAAATGAAAGTAATAGTTGATCGAGAATCAACTTGAATTTAATCAAGTAGCATAAAAACCTGATGTAGAATGAACCAAATATACATGACCAATATGAAACATAATAAAAAAAACTAGTATGATCAAACCCGATTGCAAATCAACTCGTACAAATAACGACACAACATTAACTCGATCCAAAAAGAACCTGATCCGAAAAGAAACCGATTCAATCCTACCCGACCCGATCTAACCCAAGGAAAAAATTACACGAAAATAATCCGACACGACAATAAACCGACCCGACCCGAACAAAACAACAGAACTGTTTTAAATTGATCTGACAACAACCCGACCCAACCGAACCTTACACCAGTAAAAAAATCCAACACGACAGTAACCCGACAATTAAGAATTGACACGTTTATTACCCGACCGGTTTTAACCCGAATATTTTCTAACCCGACACGACTACCCGAACTGACACCACTACACATATCCCTCTCCATCTTCCGTTTGATCACCGAACCACCTGCAATAAATCAAGTTTGATTGTAAGGGGAAAAATCCATTACGTACACATTTTTCCAGTCCAGTAATGCAAGATTTAAGTTCAACATAAGCCGGATATGAAGCATTTAGCAATGTTTTAGATCCTATTTTCAAGATTATGCCACACTGTGAGATAGATTAAATGTTTAAAATATTTTTTTCTTGAAATAATTTCCTTACAATTTGGTGCAAATTTTTTAACTAGGGTTATAATAAATTTTAATTTCCATTAACAAAAAAAAACAGTTTACAATTCTGTCCCAACTGAACTTGTACTCTTACTTTTTGAACACTAATCTCTATCAAAATTTAATTACATATTTGAATAAATATATGAACAATAATATCATCGTGATATTATTCAATTCGTTAATATCACAATTCGTCGTAACGAGTAGTTTCTAAATACTAACTTTTTATTTGTCGTTGTTATACGTAAATAAACATATTAACATTCAAACATGTCTCTTGAACAGCATGCAAAAAGCAAAAATGCAACTCTAGATGGGATGGAGGGAGTAGCTCATTCTATTTTTCTAACTAATGGTTTCCATTACTTTGTTTGAATGCCTTTGAATTATATGATTCTTCCATTTTTCTAACATTTCAATTTCAATATCAATAATTAACACTTGTATTGTACCATTTGTATTGTATCACTTGCACAATGTGGCAAAACAAGTATTGATTCTCATGCTACAAGTGATCAAATAAAAGAAAAGGTCGGTCTACATTATTTTTGGATTACAGACAGCAACAATGCTCCCAAAATATAACGGTGAGAACAAAGCAATCAACCACAAGCCCAATGCCATGGAAAAATCAGTCCGAAGCAACCATCCAAAATATGATGCTTTGTTTTCACAGAAAGTACCACCTTAACTTCCCTTTATACACTCCACAAAGCTCTAGAAAATCTAGCGAGAGAGGCAAGTGTAAAATGTCGAAAAACAGGAAGACTGAAAGAAACAGAAGCCTTGAGACCCTGCTGGACTTGGACAAATCCGTCCTGCACGTCAAGAAAAATGATAGCGCCAAACATGCGCGCCGCAAGCCAGTCCCCGGACAGGGCCTGGAGTTCAAGAATCTGTCTTACAGTGTCATGAAGAAGCAGAAGAAAGACGGTGTTTGGATTACTAAAGAAGCGCACCTTCTCAATGACATCTCCGGCCAAGCCATCAGAGGCGAAATCATGGCCATTATGGGGCCTAGTGGTGCTGGAAAATCCACATTTCTTGATGCCCTGGCTGGCCGGATAGCTCAGGGCAGCCTGGAGGGATCAGTCAGATTAGATGGAAAGCCGGTGAGTCTACAAAATGCCATCCATTTCAAACTTTTACAAACAAAATCATTCAAAAATGAACAAGGGTGTAAGCAGAAAATATAATAAGAAACTTATTGGATTCTGTACCTTGTAATCTGCAGGTGACAACTAGCTACATGAAGATGATCTCGTCTTACGTGATGCAAGACGACCAGCTTTTTCCGATGTTAACTGTTTTCGAGACATTCATGTTTGCAGCTGAAGTTAGGCTTCCCCCATCAGTATCCAGGTCTGAAAAGAAGAAAAGAGTCCATGAGCTTATCGATCAACTAGGCCTAACGGTAACATCTCCATTAATCTGAATCTGAATCTTAACCTTCACCTTTCCATCTTGATTTCCCAAACTTCTGAATGTAAATGTTGTTCGGAAATTCAGAGCACAGCACACACTTACATTGGAGATGAGGGAAGGCGAGGCGTGTCAGGTGGAGAGCGAAGAAGAGTGTCCATTGGGACCGATATAATTCACAAACCATCTCTGCTGTTTCTGGATGAGCCAACATCAGGCCTGGATTCCACCAGTGCATTCAGTGTTGTGGAAAAGGTGAAAGACATAGCACAAGGTGGAAGTATCGTTCTCATGACCATACATCAACCTTCTTTCAGAATTCAGACCCTCCTGGATCGCATCACAGTTCTCGCAAGGTAAAAATACTGATCGAAAACTTGACAACAATACAAAAAAGGAGTTCAGGTTACCTGACTGAAACCCTTCCATCAGCGAATCTTGCGACCATTACTGACTTAACTTTATCTGATCCCACCTTGCAGGGGGAGACTGATATATTTAGGAAGTCCGGCTGATCTAGGAACCCACCTTGCTGGATTTGAAAGGCCAGTTCCAGAGACTGAGAACAGCCTGGAGTATCTTCTGGATGTGATAAAAGAGTATGATCAATCGACTCTAGGACTTGATCCCCTGGTGTTATATCAAAGGGATGGTGTCAAGCCTGATTTGGTGGCGAAGACGCCAATCCCAAAGCCACCAAGAGCTTCCAGAACCCCGGGTACTCCTCGCACCAAGGCCCCTGCTCCAACTCACATCAGCCTCCGTAGTCATAACTTTTCTGCCGGCCATCTGACACCAAGAACAGATTCTACGAGCTTCCAGTATTATGAGGACGACGACGATGAAGAAGATGAATTTGATAACTCACTGGAACGAAGAGCCATGCGCACCCCAATGAGTGTGAATAGTGGAATCCACCATCATCCGCGTTTAGCTTCTCATTTCTACAAAGATTTCTCAGTTTGGATCTATCAGGGTGTCAAGGGGACCCCCCGGCGTGCACCCTCATGGACACCTGTGGTAACCCCTGGAATCAGAAGCCATGTTTCCAGCCAACACGCAACGCCACAGCAGTCTGCCAAGCATCCCATGACCTTCAGCATATCAATGGATTCATATGTCTCTTCCATTCCCGAATTTGAAGAGGCAGTCCTTGATGAACCCCAGCATCGGAATAAATTTGCAAATCCATGGATACGTGAGGTTGCAGTGCTCTCCTATCGCACTGCGCTTAATGTTGTTCGCACGCCAGAGCTCTTCCTCTCCCGGGAGCTGGTTTTGACAGTCATGGGAATCGTCCTATCTACACTCTTCAAGAAACTCCATGACCTTGACTTCATAACCGTTAATCGACTTCTGAACTTTTACCTCTTCACCATGTCATTGATCTTCTTTTCTTCCAATGACGCTGTTCCCACTTTCATCCAAGAAAGATTCATCTTCATCCGAGAAACCTCTCACAACGCCTATCGAGCTTCCACTTATGTCATCTCCTCCCTCATCGTCTACCTTCCTTTCTTTGCTGTCCAAGCCTTAACCTTCGCACTCATCACGAAATACATGCTTCACCTGAGAAGCAGTGTAATCAACTTCTGGTTGATTCTTTACGCTGCTCTCATAACCACCAATGCATATGTGATGCTAGTGAGTGCAGTTGTCCCAAGCTACATCACGGGATATGCCATCGTCATAGCTACAACAGCACTGTTCTTGATTACCTGTGGTTTCTTCTTGAAAGCATCGCAAATCCCCAAGTACTGGATATGGCTGCATTACATGTCTGCAATCAAATACCCTTTTGAGGCACTGCTCATAAATGAATTCAAAGGCACAAAATGTTACAACGGAGAAGCTACCGACCTTACACCAGGACCTCTAGGAGAGATCAGGATAAGCAAGCTGCACAACACATCAGCAGGAACTCTACCACAAGACTGCACATTGATTGGTGAGGATATCTTGTTCTCCATGGGTCTTAAGCTGGACAATCTCTGGTATGACGTCGCGATTCTGCTTGCCTGGGGTGTCCTCTATCGCTTCTTCTTCTATCTGGTCCTCAGGTTTTACTCCAAGAATGAAAGGAAATGAAGTCCTCAAATGCCTCTTTAAAGGCATTCTTCCATAAGATTAGCCTTCGACACACAATGTTCCTGCAATTTGTTTGTAACTCTCTCTCCATTTGTATTCCCCTTGCTCAATAGCCTTCCTGGTCTCCCCTGTGTCGACAATATACCTGACTTTATCATGCAATCTGCACACACAAGCAGAGAGAGGGGGAGCATATCCATATATAGCTAAGCTAATGCAGAACAAAAACAATAAAATGAGTGAAGTAACATTTTATGTAATACTTGACAAACAGCCTAAAATGCAAGTATACAGTTGAGCCGATGAAAGGTCAAACTGAGAAGCCAACCAACAATTCTCAGGCCACCCTTCAATCATCATATTTCGGTTAATATAACACAATCTTTCAGTGATGCGTTACTACTGATTGATTAAAAGAAAAAGAGGATCCACAGGAATTATATCAGTATATGGAGAGAAAAGGAAACGTAAACGAAGTTCCAACTACAACATAGTTTGGAAGATAAAGTAGCATCACAAACATTTTTCATACATCACTCAGTCGAGATACTAAAGAAATTAAAAACAACTGATGTAACGAACAACAAAACAGCGCCTCCAATAGACCAGCCAAGGCAAGGAAGAAACGGGACAGCTTCAGTTATTCCTTGTTGTGAGCTAGCTAGCATATTGTGCAACTTTCTTCTCAAGTAAACCTCTGTCAGCACCAACCACCTGATCAATCTGTTTGCCATCCTTTACAAAGAAGAAGGTCGGAATGCTACTAATCTTCCACTGAACAGCAGCTTCTGCTGCCTCGTCAACATCAGCTTTCAGAAATACAACTGTTGGATACTTTGCAGCCAAACTTGTATAAACAGGAGCTACTTGACGACAAGGGCCACACCATGTTGCAGTGAAGTACAGAATTGCCAGCCTGGAAGTCTTTTCAGCAGCTTCCAACTTGGCTGCCAAATCATTGGCGGAGTGAATGCTAATAACCTGACCTGTAAATCACAGGGAAACAAGTTAACAGTCAAAAAACTTAACAGAAAGATAATGCCATTCTTCACAATGAACAAAGCATATAACCACTCAGACACAGATTGTTCATTCTTTCCAATAAATGATATGTACTCACTGAACAAAGATTGTTCATTGAATCTTAGGAAATTCTTTTACAAGAAAAGCATCACAATATCATTGATGTAAAATTTTAAAAGCCTATTTAAGGAATTTTGCCCAGACAAGGCAAGGTGTAAGCCTCAAAGCAATCCAAGTAAGTGACAAGGCGGGATACATGAGGCGTAGCCTCTCATTGCCCTCGAGGCAGCAGGAACCAGAGTATTTTCTTATTAAAGGCAGATAGAGCAAAATTTGGCTAGGACAGCAAGCATAGAGAGGAGGCCGTGCTATATAAGACATTTCTCAAATCCAGAACCATGGAGGGGGGGCTACACTGGCTCAACCCCCCCTAGATCTACATCAAATGGTCAGCGTACGCCTCAGGCCTGAGAAGCATAAGGCCCTGAATGGAAAGCGGTCGGTGTACGCCTCGTGCTTAGAGCGACTCTAGAGCAAGGCGCTCAATGGAAAGCGCCTCAGGGCGACATGAGACACTTTTTTCACAGGACTCCACATTAAATCTTTAAAACCTTTAACCATACAATATACAGCCACCTCTTATATAAAGTCAATAGAGAAGGAACCTACCATCTTTCAGAAGTGATGTTGCTTCAGCACTCTGCATCCAATTCAATAAAATGAACTGTCATATTTATTCTAGTCGAAATGGCAAAAGTTGTATAAATTAAACGTACTTGCGTTTCTGCTTTCTGTTGCTGCTTTCCACGCTCCCTTCTCCTCAAGTTCCTCTCCATCCTCAAACGTTCGTATTTCCGTCGATGCTCTTCAATCCTTTGCACGTTAGGCTCGACCTATATATTATCAGTCAAAGATGACAAATGGCAATCATCTCACTGAAAACAGCAATAAAAAATATTGAGAAAAAAGGGAAAAGTGGGATTTCTGTTGTTTAGCATTTGGAAATAGCACGTGACTTTTCCATGACAAAACACAGCAGATATAGTAACTTTTTAAATTAACTAGATATACTTCTCTTAGGGGCTGATTCAATACATCATCATTCATGGTATGCACGATTCTAGAAATTACCTTCTTAAGTTCCACTTGAATCTCATCATCGAAGTCTAATTTTGATGCTGTGCGTAGATCACTTGCTGCTTCTTGCCATAAGCCCAACATGGCCCTTGCCATTCCTCGTATTTTGTATCCTTTAGATGAATCAGGGTTGATCTTGAAGAAATCAAATTCATAACATTAGCAGAATCCGAAAGTAACAAAACAATCCGGACATAACACAATAATAACAACATTTGATTGGCCAGGGTAGATAATATTAAAATCCATACCTCTAAAGCAGCATCAGCATCACGAATTGCAGCATTTGGCTTCTTCAGTTTAACAAAGACGCTACCTGAAATGCAAACAATGTAATTTATGATTGCTAAAATAACAATACTTAAGAGACGAAAGCCTGAACTGTTTTTCCTACATAAGGCTAACCTCTAGCAGCATATAAAATTGATGATTTTGGATTCAGCACAATAGCTTCTGTAAGAGTGCCTATGGCTTCATTTAACTTCCCTGGGAAAAAAATAAAATTTTAGCAACAAGACACCTGTCTGTCTCTAAAAGAAAAGAAGATAATTTACGGCCTTCAGTTAAGTCAGTTTTAGAGTAAATCAAAATCCAGAAATTGAAATTTACAAAGGCAAAGAAGGAAAGATGCCTTCAGATACTGCATCCATAGCTTTTGTTTTCAATTCTTGTGCAAACTCTCGGCCTTCTTCACTTACTTCAACTGACGAATCTCCCATCTGAAAAGAAGAAAGAGGAAAAAGGCGGGGATAAAACTGTTAGCAGAAAGCTGGAAAAATAATAAAGTGGCTACCAACACTAGGTGGTATGTTCAATGCATTCAGATAGCTGATTCTATCAATTACCTTCTGCGGAGGATCAGCATCAGGTGGAACAATGTTACTGTTATCTAGCTCAACATCAGACTCAACAATGTCGTCTTCGTCCAAGTCATCATCTTGAACATCATCCCTATTTTTACCCTGCTCATAGTTCATTTAAAAATTACGTAAGAAGATGAGGCCAACATCTAAGCTAATCCAGCAAAGGCATTTTCAGCTCAAACACGACTTCAGGAACTAAACACAAAGATTATCATTTTGACATAGTGCAATATTAAGGAGTTTGATATATGGTCTAAGAAGAGTAATTTATACAAGTACCCTTTCTTTAATAGTTAAGTACTTTGGTCAATCAATCAACTAGTGCATATTTTAGATACTAACAGATTATTAATAAAATTGGTTTCCACGGGAACAGTGTCTCTAACTCTATGGATAGAGGAAAAGTCTAGTGCATTTCACCCTAAACTCGAGGATAGCATTTATCGGACTATTTCATTCTCATTACTACAGCGTGCAACATTTGAACAATACTCGTGCATCCGTGTCCACTAAAACCCTCTCTCTAATTTTATCAATGAGAAGAAATAAAATAGAGAAACAAAATGCTATCGATTCAAGCACAAATGCCCTGATCACCGAATTCAACAAAGTTCCACAATTTTCCAAATTTCAATTGCGAATTCCCAATCCTCAAAAATAAAAATCGGAACCCTGGTAAACCACCAAAGAATCCAAATCCAAGCTAAATACTACATAAACACCCCCAAAAACATAGTATCATTTTAGAGCTTCAAAACAATTACAGGGCTTACCGATTTAGGGGCGGGCGAGACACGGGCACCAAGACTGGCAACAAAACACGTTTAAACTGAATATCAACTCAAAACCCAACGAAAAATCAATCATAAACAAAAACCAAACTTCTTACAAACAAGCGACGAATTCTGTACCTCTGAAGATAGTTCTTGAAGAAAGCGAGAGACGGGTTGTCAAGAATCGAGGGTTTCTTCTTGCATTGCTGTATGAACTGCTTCAATTCCTCAAGGCTCTCGGCGTCCATGCTGCGTTCCAAGTCCAGGTTCTATGTGTCGAAGTACCTTTTAGAAGAAATGAAGAAAATGGGGTCCCTTTTATACGTGCAGATTCTGGGCGGTTTCTGGAACTCTCACAAATGGCGGCCGAATTATTTTTGCTCTCGGTTTAAAAAACAATTACACTATTCTTTTTTAAAAAATGGATCTAAACTTCAAAGTTTGATCTAAATAACTACACGGTTTGATCTAAATAACTACACTTTCGTGCACCTTCAAAGTTAAAGGTGCACGAAAACACGCCCAAATCTGCACGAAGTTTACACTTGTGTTTTCAAATTGCTACCGTACCTAAATCGATGTATGAATATTATGAGAAGTCTTCTCAGTAACAATATTTTTAAAAATATATTATATAAAGACAGAAATCACTGTATTTTTAAATTAAATACATTAATTTAATACTAAATACCAAAATATTAATTAAATATTATATTTTAAATTTAAAACCTACTTGTTTATATATTTTAAATTTGGAAGTTCAACCACTATATCGTGCTCTACTATAGTGATGCGTGGTGATTTTCACCAGCTGTAGATATTAGGTTCTCGATTCTGTAAAAATTCAATCAACAACAACACGACGCCACACATCTAATCAAACTCACACAACATGACCAATAGTAACAATCGACACCAACCCCAGAGTTCGTCTCCTGCAAAACTGTTTCGTGGTGAGACCAAAGACTAATTATAAATAATGGACACAAGAAATAGGAGTTTTAATAATTTAGGGGGTAAACTATAATTATTTGTAACCCTGGGCAATTTTTAAAAAGAAGGCTGAAATACAGGGACCAATGTGCAATTAAACATAATTTATGTTTCTTCCGCCGGATTCCGCCATCGCCGCCGTATGGGCCTTTGCTTCGTGTCTTCGAGCTGTCTTCGTTGTTTCATCGTCGGAGATCTCCAACGGTATTGCTTCCCGGTCGAATCGTACTTTCCTCACGGTGTTCCTCAGTGAACATGGACTCCCCTCCTTTGTCAATGCAAAACCCTACCTTTTCAAGCGAAGGAGAGAAGGTTGGATTCGTGAGGGTCGAATTCATCTATGGGTTCGGTGAATTTGTGATGAGCGCACTTGACAGTGATGAGTACAATGAGCCTTTCTCAAGTGATGGTGATGAGCTCTCAGAAATTAATTTAAACCAAAATATGCTCTAGAGTGTCAAGGAAATTGGATCACAATAAATGGGGGAAAATGCAAACCAAAAATACCCAAATGAATCCAACTATACCCTAGAAAAAATCTCATTCAAGGGGCGGATTCGTCAGGGTTCGCTGGTGTCGCTGTCTTGAGGATCGGATTTCCGGTAACCACTATAGTGAATTCTGAGAGGCGGTGAGTAGGGTTTTAGCCAGGAGGAAGAAGGGTTT
>JAULKJ010000010.1:7778307-7790675 GCA_032355405.1 Rubia balearica
CACCTTATTCCGACAGTAAACTAGTTAACTAAAAAGTCAACGTGGTCAAGGGTTATTTTAGCACTTTCCTGAGATTCTAGGGTTATATTGGCACTTTCATCCTAAAGTCAGGGTCATTTTAGCACTTAGACTTTTTTTAATTCAAGGGCAAAATGGTCTTTTCCCTAAAATTCGGCCATAAATTAGTTGACTAAAAAGTCAAAAAAGTCAAAAGTTATTTTGGCACTTTCTGAAATTGCAGGGTTATATTGGCACTTTCAGCCTAAAGACAATGTCATTTTAACACTTAACTCAAGGAAAAACTAGTAACAGAAAGTAAGCAATGAAATGATCCGTCAAAGTAATCAATGAAACAACCTCTTGCCTTATCAACAATTAATGAGTTCATAATAATTAATTTTATAAATATCCCTAGCCCTTTTTCTCGTAAGAGATTGTCTCAGAAAATGTGGTCTTTCCTTAAATTTATTGACAGTCAATTGTATTTTTTACTTTAAATGTTATAATTTTTTATAAAGTTTAAATATTATATATTAAAAGGTAAAACAAGTAATATTATGTATTTGAATGTGAAATGTAAAAAAAATATTTTTAATTTTCTAAATTTAGTATGTAATTTAACAAACGCAGTGTATAAGATAAAAAAAAATAAGTGGATTGTCCATAACATTCTGGACAGATCGCCTGTCAGGAGACTCACTCTTCTTCTAAATGCTTAGAGTTTCAAATTTAATACAGTGTGCATCTCTTCTTTTTTTTGCAAAATACATTCATGGCCCCCCAATCCTTGGATTTGTGCAGATATACCCCTGAGTCCTAATTTTGTCTGTCGTCTATGCAAGGTCATTTATGGTTTAAAGCAAGTTCCTCGTGTTTGGTTTCAACATTTCAGTTCATTTTTTATTGGTCTAGGTTTTGTATGCAGTTCCTCCAATACATCTTTGTTTGTATTTTCACTTATGTTGAAACTTAGACAACTTTTATTTGAATTTATGTAAAACTTGTATGGATATTTTCATAACTGCTGTTTTTCAAATTACTTGACTATCTTATTTGAACTTTGTATAATTGACTGTGTATATGTGCAATTTGATTTCTGCATGATTTTATAAAACCATTTATTAATTATACGATTTAAAACCATTAAACAAAAGGTGTAATGGACGTTTACGAAAGTTAATTCTGATTTTTATGGTGTTTGTAGCACAATGTTACTAGCTACTGTAATGTAGCACTATCCTATTACATACCCCTGAATTAATCATGATGATGGGATATTCGGAGGAGAGAGACGTCAAAATGGGGATAAGTGCACGACAACCATCTTCTGTTTTTATTTTTTCTAACACCATCAAATTCTTTACTTTAACGTAAATTTTATATATCAGCGACTTTGGTAGTCAATCGAACCACTTGTCGGTGCAAATGACGTTTAGTGCAAAATTGGGACACCTATTAAAACAACAGGTGCGACGTCGCACATGCCTCGGTAACATTATTTACTTTAATTTTGTAACCTTTTACTTTGGTTCACATAATATCCGAGGTAAAAAAACAATTATTTACCTCAATTTTTTTAATAATCGACTTCAATGGTATCTTTTACTTCGAAAAAAATAACTGAGGTAAAATAACTTTTGTACCTCAGTTATTTGGTGTTAACAAAAAAACCGAGGTAAAAGGGGAAAAGTAATAGGTGTCTTCTCTTGTAGTGCATATATCTAAATAATCGAAGCAATCAGCGAACATCACTTCAACTCCATTTCCATCGTCAATAAAAACCTTTTTATCAAGGAATTCCCAATCACACCCAAGACCACCATAGGATCTGCATGTGGGGTTTGATCTGAAACTGCATCAGCCTCTAAAAATGTTATCGCCTCATCTGGCCGAAACCTTTTATGGTGCTTCTCTCCTGCGAGGACCTTTCGTGAATTAGCTTTCATAACTGTATTTGAGGACCTTTCGTGAATTAGCTTTCAAAACTATATTTGAGGACCTTTCTCCCACAACTCCATTAATCACATTAATCACCCTATGGAGCGGCGGATTATCACCATTTCTGTTTTCTTGGTTATCCGTAGGTTATTTTGTGGCCCTTCATCTCTTCTCTCCTGTCCTCGATCTCGAGGCCCTTGATGTCAAGGTCTTCTGTCTCCTCTTCTACCATTGTTCTGATAATTCCTTCTGTACAGATACCATTCCCTATGATCTTTCTTGGGTCTTGGGGGTTTTGCATGATTACCCTGTCGTGGTCCAAGACCTCGGAATCTTCCTTCACTTTCACAACTTTCAATATCCATCCTTAATTTAGCACAATCATTCGTTTCATGGCCATAGTCCCTATGATGATCACAATATAAATTTGTGGCCCTTCTTACCACCATTAAACTCGGTGTGTTTTGCGTGGGTAAAGGTTGCCAGAAACATCCCTCGATGTATACTAAGAATTTATGCTGGAGACTTATTCATAGGCATATACCTCTCGAAATTAGGCCTAACCATTTCCATCAGTTTCTTTCCTCAAGGATCATTGCTCTTTCCTAGCTTCTCCACCAAACTTCCCTTCTTCTTAGTAGCTTCCTCTACCCTCGAGTATTTCTCTAGTACCTCTTGGATTTTTTTTGCAGTTGTCCAAGGGGTATTCGTATTCAACTTCTTGTATAATTCCAAATCCTACATTCCCAGCAAATGTCCTTGAATCACCTCATTCTCCATGGTTTCTACTACCCCCAAACTCTGATACACATAATGGTGATAGAAACCTTCTGTAGTCTCTCCCGACTTCAGCTTGGTCTGGTATAGCTCTAGCAAAGTCTTAGTAAATTTCTTTTTCGGAGCATACTAACTCAATATTTTTCCACTAAATTCTCGATAGGAATCCCTTGGAAACTTATTAAACACTCCTGGGCTTTCCCCCGAAGGTAGCTCCAACTAGTTTGCAAGTCAACCTTTCTTCAAAATCCCTCTAATTCATTAGACTCAAGAATGTCTGAATGAATTCTCGAGGATCTGATTCTCCACTATAAATAGGAAACCCTTATGGTGGCTTTACATCCATTATCCATCGACCTCCAATTATCATCGAGCTAAAAGGTGATCCTGCTACATGGCCCAATAGCCCAATGAACCTGTCTAATTCTCTTTTCAATGAATCTCCAGCATCTCCCATCAACCCATACTGTCTCCCAGGCGGATTCAATCCTCGATAAATTCCTCCATGCTGCATCTGGTACATAGGTTGAGAGCCCACGTAACCAGCATTAACCCAGAGCTGCATAGCCTCTGAATACATTGGAAATTTCCCATAAGGGTTGTAAAGCCCATGATTAACCATAGGATCTCAAAATATAATATTACCATACCCCTGGGTTCCCATGGAAGTCACCATCCCATATGTCGTCACAGTTTTTGGAAGAGTAACTGTCAAGGTCACCAACATCAAAGGAGGCACTGAATATACCATCCCCTGGGATAATCTGGGAAAGAAGGTTGGGGTCGAATTTGGAGTGCGTCCCTTGCATATCGTAGATAACGGAACGCCAACATGGGTTGAGAAGCTAGCTATAATGATAACTCCATAGGTACCAAAGGCACCACATCTCTCTATACACCCATAGGAATCGAAGGAGGAGTAACTTGATATCTTGCATCTACCAACATCTGCGCTACCTGCACTAGATTCTATTGCTAACCAACCACTCTCATACTTCGATTCGCCGGAATAGTCTATTCATAGGGTTCGATATAAGAATCGCTAGAAACCTCCATGAACGGCCCATTTATTTCATCCTGTGAACCGGCTAGTATACTCTGCACAGGGCCTGTGTTCCCGGCACCCTACTCCACATTAACCTCCGAATGCCTCGATGACCTTGCCACATCGGTTTGAGGGGCCTTGACAATTAGTGGATTAAGCTCACTCGAGACCTGTATTTTCTTATGCTTGCAGTCGAGACTTGCATCGTTCCTCACACATGCACTAATATTTCCTTTTTCTATCCATGAGAGCTCATTGCATCACCGAACCCACAAGTTAACCTCACGTGGAAGATAGGGTAATAAGTGGCATCACTGTAGCCTAACACAGTCATCGATTGTAAGCGATAGGCAAAATGCAGAGCCAGGTGAACGATGATTAAGCCCTTATCATGAATATGTCTCTCTCTCCCAGTGATCGATAGCCAAAAGATATTCTAGTAGAAATCAGGGGCATTTGCAAAATTACCAACCCTCGTCCCAAGCTCTCATCCGAAAATGTGGGATAAGTCCTCATAGCGATGCTAATATCCCATATCATTTAATCAAAATGTGATGTAGTTACAATTGTCTCATTCCTTCATCCTAAGCATGGCGAGGAACTCAAGTGTGAGCCTAGAAAAAGTAAACGCTCATTTATGCAGAAAATTCTCTAACCTAACCTTCCTAAACAGGGTGCTAGCTAGTTTCCACATCCCCAGAGCAACCTCTAAAGTATCTGGGCTAGCAAACTTGGTCGGAAAAATGGTACACTTAGGGGTGACCAAGTTTGCCCACCATGTGGCACATTGACCCATGATACCGATCAAGCCTATGTAGCCAATAGTAGGGGCACCAACAGGGGCACAAGAAGAGCTAGCACCTTGGACTTTGCTTCTCTTAGCAGCCATTATAGATCTAACAACAACACATCTCAAAATAACAAAGCTACAATATGTAAGAAATGTCACAAAATGCGTCACCAATTTCAATCACCCAAAATTCAACCTAATATGCTACTAAATCACCAAAAATCAACAAACACCCAAAATTCCTACACTATCACCAATTGTATCACACAATCCCAAAAAATATTGACAAATAAAATCCTAATAACACTCAATTCAACACAAAGTAAGAAAATGTTAGAAGTGTTATTGTAAGAACGGTGTAGAAAGTATGAAAAGCACCAATATGTTCAAATGCAGCCAAGTTGAGGTTAATTTGACCAAAAATTCAAGAACGTCCCCCAACTTCTAGGACTCTGAGTTTTTAAATCAATTTTTTGGAGAACGTAGATAGGAATTAGTTGGGAGAGATGTGAGGGTGAATCGAGAGAGGAGTATTTGGCTAGAGAAGGAGAATTTAAATTCAAAAGTAGTGGTAGAATATTTTGAAAAGACGGTGGTGGAGGATACAAAGAGAAGGTGGGGAGAAAAAATAAGAGGAGAAACTGGCACCATATAAAACCCGTCTTCATGGACAGCGATATATGTCGTGGTTCGCGATTAACACACTGCCTTAGAGATATTTTTGTATTTACTCTTCGTGAACCGTGACACATATCACGTTCTGCGAAGGGCACACTGCCATACCTGTTTTATTTACCTCTTTTCTTTACAGGTCGCGACATATATCATGGTCCGCGAAGAACACACTAGCCAACTCCCATTTTTCTTTTTAAGAAAATCCATCTTTTTGGTCCCAAATCCTTCAAGAATGCCCTATTCTTCTAAAAAATCACAACCAAAGCACAACAAACATAATATTTCTCCAACAAAAAAGAAAATAAAAAATCTATTAAATTTTGAGACAAAACAACAAAAGCAATTAAGTCACATTATCTAAAAAACAAATATGTATCCCTTTCTTTGGGTTCACTCACAAATCGGATCAAGGAGATCAACGTCCTCCCCTTTTTCCAGCACGAAGATTTCGATGTAAGGCTTCAAATGTTGTACATTCACCTTGAGGGTCTTGGAAATAGCTCGATCCATAATTTTCACCATACCATGCGGGAATACCTTCACCAGTTCAAAGTGACCAATCCATCGTGACCTTAGTTTACCAGGAAACAAACAAAGGCTGGACTGAAATAAGAAGACCTTTTGACCAATATCAAAATCCTTCATATTGATCATCTTGTCGTGCCATGATTCTTTTCTCCTTGTAGATTGAGGTGTTTTCAAAGGATTCTGTCCTTATCTCTTCCAATTCGTGCAATTGCAACTTCATATGCAATCTGCCCAATATGCCTTATGTTCTATCTTCATCGGTAGATAGCATGGCTTCCCAAAGACTAGCTGATATAGTGACATACCGATTGGCATTTTGTAAGCTGTCTTATATGCCCACAATGCATCATTAAACCAAGAATTCCAATCCTTCCAGTTAGGATCAAACGTTTACTCAAGGATGGACTTTATTTCCCTATTGAAAACTTCGGCTTGCCCATTGTTTTGCGGGTGATAGGCAGTGGAGGTCTTGTGAGTAACATCATACTTCTTCAATAGTGCCTCTATTGTTCGATTACAAAAGTGGGTGCCACTGTCACTAACAAAGGCTCGAGGGGTCCCGAACCAAGAGAAGATGTTATAGCTTTCAAGAAATCTGCAACCACACTAGAATCGCCAGTCCTTGAGGGTTTTGCTTCAACCCACTTTGACACATAACCGACAGCAAGAAGAAGATATGTAAAGCCACAAGAGTTATGAAAACGCCCAATAAAATCAATACCCCATAAATTTAATATTCCACAACATACCATATATTTTTGGGGTATCTCATTCATAGAAGAAATATTCCCCACCCTTTGACACTTATCACAATATTTGCAAAAGATGTAAGCATGCTTATTCACTGTAGGCCAATAAAACCACAATCCAAGACTTTCCTAGCAGTTCTTTTCCCTCCAAAATTACCTCTACATGTATAAGAATGACAAAATAAGAATTGAATACACTTCATTATCGGGGATGCGTTACTAATAACTTGATCTACACAATGCTTCCACAAATAGGGATCATCCCGCACATAATATTTTTCATCATTCTTAACTTATCCTTTTGAGCCTTAAAAAATAGGAGGAACTTTGTCGTAGACAAGGAAATTGACGATATCTACATACCACGGTTGGAGGTCCCTGATTGTGAACAATTGTTCATCGGGGAACTCCTCCCGTATTTTCTTCGTCAATGGCACATTTATATCAACCTCGGCCTTTTGGAACCAATCGGCTCAAGTGGTTGGCCACGAGTTTCTCCACGCCCTTCTTGTCTAGCACCTCCAAGTCCAACTCGCTCAAGAGCAAGATCCACCTGATTAATCTTAGCTTAGCCTCTACAGAATAACTTTGCTACCAATAAAATAAGATCAAAATTTCTCTAAGAAAAATACCACAGCAAGTTTTTTTTTTTTGGTCGAGTAGTTCCTTTGAGCCTCGTTGCGGGTCATAGATGAATAGTAGATAGCGTGAGGCACTCTCCTCGCCCTTTGAACAAGAACAGCTCTGACAGCGTGAGCATTAGCATCATAGATGATCTCGAAGGGCATGAACCAGTTTGGGGGTTGTATGATAGTGGCTGAAACAAAAGTTTCTTCCAATGTATCGAATGCCCATTTACAACGCTCATCAACCACATATTCCATCTCCTTATGCAACAACTTGTATAAAGGAGATGTGATCCGCACTCCATAGGGTTGCTAAAAAAATTAACATTTTACGGGAGATCTACTAACCTGCGGAGCGCTTTGAAAGACCAAAGATTAGATTTATAGAGTTTCTCCCATTCTTACTACTATGATACTAAAAAGGTAGATAGCGGAAAGTCTGAGGTCATCCACAGAGATGCTTGGACTTTAAAGGTTGACTAAACACAGTTGCAATCGGGTCTTCAATCTAATCACATGTCAGGATTAGCTAAGGTTACAAAAAGGGTTTTGGAGGGCTTTATCTAACTACAACCATGCAAAGACAAGAGAGATTAAACTATATAAAACTGGAACTTAGGGATATGTGTGTTACATGAAAGGAAGTATATTTTAATCCTAGATTCAATCAAGTTAAAGACGTATAAACCTATCCTAATACGTATGCCACATAGTGTGGTCGCTAGTCAACACTTCCCCCTATCTATCACGTAAGGATGCTCTCGTATTCATCTTCTGACACTGCCTACGTAATTTGCCAAGTGTAACAACGGACCTGCCTATTGTGCATATCTGTTTCTTCCCAGTAAAATTACATCTCAGGCACTCCACTGTGAAGCTTCAACCTAGACCTATAGAAGCAAAGGTATTGGAAACTCATCTTTGACTCTAAGGTTGCATCGACATAAGTCAAATTACGCCAACCCTAGCTGCTACTAAACTATCTCTATTCGTAAAATTTTGGGCTCAAATCCCTCTTACTAGTGTACGTTCATCAGAACAGTAACTCGGAGATCCACATGCATACACCCATACGACCCAAGAATATCGCTCCCTCTATCACCCCTAGTGTCACTCCCTAGGGGATATCAATAAAGGTGCCAACATTAAAATAGACTATGGTTTATGCCAACATAGTGTAACAATTATGCAATTAATAAGAATTTAAGGCAAAAATCAACATGATGTTCAAAAGTAAAAAAGGATAGGGAGATCTTAGAATCTCACAACATAACTACCAAATCATTAAAAAAAAATGTAAATCCCCAAGCTAAATCACAATTCCCTAAGCATTGAACCAAAATATTTCATTGGATTCAATTCCCTTGGGCAAAAAAAAAGAATCAAACTAAGAGAGAAGGGTTAGGCCATTCCTCTCTTGACCTACTCTTAGGAAAAACACACACTCATCACACTTTACTCACGTCGGAACTCCGCCTTTTACTTACCTCTCATCTAAAACTCTGTCCGCACCAAAGCTTTCGCCCCCAAAAAATCAATGCACTCATAATTCACACACACCAGCACACACTGAAGGAGAAGAGAAGAAAAAAAGATGCGATTTTTACCGTCGAATTCTGCAATGCCGCTGCTCTTCTTCCTTCTCCTGCAAATCTTCCTCAGCTTTGCTGACTCCGCAGATCTGAGCGGCGACCGCGCCGCCCTCTTGGCTCTCCGCGACGCCGTCGGTGGCCGGACCTTCCGGTGGAACGCCTCCAGCGTCTCGCCATGCAGCTGGCTCGGTGTGCAGTGTGAGAACAACCGTGTGGTGGCTCTCCGCCTGCCGGCCTCCTCCCTCGTCGGAGCTCTGCCGGAGAACACTATCGGGAACCTTACTGTGCTCCGTACGCTCAGCCTCCGGCTGAATCACCTCTCCGGGGCTCTCCCGGAAGATCTCCTGCAGTGTGCTGAGCTGAGGAACCTGTACCTCCAGGGGAACCATTTCTCTGGGGCCATTTCGCCTCTCTTGAGAATTCACTCCCTTGTACGGTTGAATCTTGCTGAGAATGAATTCTCCGGTGAAATTCCGGCCGGCTTGAAGAATTTGACCCGTTTGAGAATGCTGTATCTGGAAAGCAACAATTTCTCCGGGCCGGTGCCGGAGCTGGCTCTGCCGAATCTGGTTCAGTTTAATGTTTCTTCTAATAGCTTAAACGGGTCGGTGCCGGAGAGTCTCCGGGGAATGCCGGTGAGTGCCTTTTCCGGCAACGATTTGTGCGGGAAACCTCTTGCTATCTGCGCGAAAGATGGTACCGCCCCTGCTTTTGCTGTTGACAATGCACCCGGAATTTTCGTCGGGGGTAGTAACCGGAAGCACAAACTCTCCGGCGGCGCAATTGCCGGGATTGTAATTGGGTCTGTTCTCGGGTTTTTACTGTTACTATTGGTAATTTTCTTGCTGTGTAGAAGAAAGAGCAGCCAGAAGACAAGGGCTGTTGATTTAACTTCCATAAAGCAGCAGCATTCAACTGATCCTGGTGTGGAAAAACCGATTGTTGGAAGCGGGGAGAGAAATGGAAGCTTCAACAATGGCAATTCGGTTGCTGCAGCTGCCGCTGCAGCGATGACTGCGAGTGGGAATCCGAAGGGGGATAACAATGGTGGTGTAGGAGGAAATGGGGCCAAGAAATTGATCTTCTTTGGGAATAATTCGAGGGTTTTTGACTTGGAGGATCTGTTGAGGGCTTCTGCTGAGGTTTTGGGGAAAGGCACATTTGGAACTTCTTATAAGGCTGTGTTGGAGTTTGGAAACGTGGTGGCGGTGAAGAGATTGAGGGATGTCATCATTCCTGAGACTGAATTTAGGGAGAAGATTGAGGCTGTCGGAGCTATGGATCAAGAAAATTTGGTTCCTTTGAGGGCTTACTATTTCAGCAGGGAGGAGAAGCTCCTTGTTTATGATTACATGCCTATGGGAAGCTTGTCTGCACTTCTTCATGGTAAACATACTGATGTTTTGCTTCCATTTACTTGTTATTTTCATGTGTTTTCCCTTTGTTATTCTGGATTAAGGTTTTGATGATGCATTGTTACCTGAAATAGTAGAAGTATTGGATATGTTCTTTTTTGTTATGTATCAATCATGTGACAGAACTGTTATTGAAGTTGATGTGTCATTTAGTTGAAGATTTGTTCTCTTTTAGAGTAATGTGAGGCACATGTGATGCGGTAGGCTGTCTTACTTGCCCTGTTCAATTGAGTCTCTGGTGATTTCTTGATTTGTTATGTATTTTGTTTAGTAATGTTGCCATAAAAAACTAAGCTTTTCCTTTTCCCTTGAGGTTAGTTACATGATTGGACTCTATCATCCCCCTTTGTTGTCAATGGTTGTCGTATGATTATCTTGTTACATTCTCGGAACAGTTGGTTTGATTGGTTCTTAAGTTTTGATTGTGCTCTGCAAATAAGGGATGAGTATCGTTTGATCCTGTTTTAGGAAACAAGGGAGCTGGTAGGACTCCGTTGAATTGGGAGATCAGGTCCGGCATTGCCCTTGGAGCTGCTCGTGGCATCGAATACCTGCATTCTCAGGGGTCCGAAGTCTCCCATGGAAACATCAAGTCTTCGAATATCTTGCTGACCAAGTCCTACGAGGCACGGGTCTCAGATTTTGGCTTAGCCCACCTGGTTGGACCACCCTCCTCACCCACCCGTGTTGCTGGCTACCGGGCACCAGAGGTGACTGATCCTCGAAGGGTTTCCCAAAAGGCCGATGTCTATAGCTTTGGAGTTTTGCTTCTGGAGCTCCTGACTGGAAAGGCGCCAACTCACGCCCTCCTGAACGAAGAAGGCGTTGACCTGCCAAGATGGGTTCAATCCATCGTGCGAGAGGAGTGGACGTCTGAAGTGTTTGACCTCGAGCTACTCAGGTACCAAACTGTCGAGGAGGAAATGGTGCAGCTCTTGCAGCTGGCAATCGATTGTGCAGCTCAGTATCCCGACAACCGGCCTTCCATGTCCGAGGTCGCTGATCGGATTCAAGAGCTCCGTCGCGCTAGTGTGCGAGACTTCCCTGAACAGCCGGATCAGGTGACTCCGATCAATGAAGCTGATTAGCACGTCGATTATTCTGCCATCAACAGGTGCTGAAGAGAAAACCTCCCCTTGTCTTCTACACTCCCATCTTAGAGATCATCTATGTGCTGTTATTGTTGTTTTTTAACTCTCAGTCAAGCCTCATTGTTGTTTTATTTATGGGAATTAAATTTGACAGTGCATGCTCCTTTGCTTCCTTTTTAGTGTTTAGAAAACAATCCCTTCTTTCTTTAGGGCCCTATTGTTCTGTTCCATTATTCCTCCCATTTGGCCATATGGGTAATGGTTGCTGTAATTATTACTTCATGCAGCTTTCACTTTAGCTTTCTTTTTCTTTGCCTAGAACTTTTACAGTTTGTACCTCTTAACTGTCTTGGATTCCTTTTCTGGTTCTACTGATTATTATATTTAATTGTTGGGGATTTTGTCATTGTGCCTGGGTAAAGATTTCCCATGAACTTTAGTGGTCTTTATATCTCCCTCCAAGGTTCAACTAAACTAATGACCTTGTCTTTTACTTTCTGCGAATTTGTTCACTTATTTATACAAATGAGGAAAAGTAATTTAATATTGGGAGCCAACCAAATGTATCAAACTACCTCATGACCGTTAAGATATTTACTCTTTCCTTATTGGAATAGTGTTTTCTCTGATGGTGTAGCGACTTTAGGCTACTTATCTTATTATCTTCTTTCAAAATTTCCATTATTCAACTTTTATCTACCGTCATTCCGCTTGACACTTTATCAAGTCTCATGCATATCATTGTTTTTAACCACATCACTCTATAAAAACTACTCATTATTTGAGTTTTTATTGTTGATATTTAAAAATATAAATATCAATTAATTTTTTTTGGAAAATAAATATGTATTTATTTAATTATGATTCTAGTTCATTAGTCTCATTTTCGCAAACACGAGATTTTTGTTCTTTTCATTTGTCCACGTGGCCATGAACGCTAAAGATAAATGGATGGTTTGGAGCAAATTGGCTTCCCATTCCTTGAAAATTGGAAAAACAAATTAAGAAACCTCCGCGGTAAATAGAAATTCAGGTTTTCATAATGAAAAGCATACCCAAAAGTCTCCAACATTTTCAATATCCCATTCTTACACATTTTTCTATATCTCATTTTACCTTTTGAATTATTAACTTAATTTTCT
>JAULKJ010000010.1:7793201-7806413 GCA_032355405.1 Rubia balearica
TGGGTGGGAGCGGTGCAGTGGTGGAGAGTGGTGATTCACGGTGGTTGGGAAGGTTCGGGGACGGTAGTCAGGGAGGTGGCCGGTAAATGTACTGGGGAGGGGTGGAGGTGGCAATGGTTAATTGGTGATGGAGGAGGAGGGTAAAAAGAATAAGAGAGAAAATGGATCTTAGTGAGTAAAACGAGACAAATGGCAATTCACATTTTTTCCCCTGTTCCTGGTCCCCTGGAAAAGATGCACCGGTAGAGAGCCATAAAACAAAATGAAGATGTTGCGACATAATAAAGTCTAATCTGCTGTTTAATTTATATAGATTCAAGTACAACCATAACTGGCCATTTGAACTTTGAAACATGCACCCCCGAAGCTCTCCATGTAACACACAAACGAAAGGCATCCGAAGCCTATACGAGGACGACAACCCTTCTGCAAATGTACACACACACAATCATAGACAAATTTGATGGGAGCAGTTTCCCAAAAAAAGAGTCTTTAGGTGGTTTCAAGCTGCCTCTATATCTGCAAGATGAAGAATAACCAGTGAGATATGATTAAAAACACTAACGAGATAATGACTGAAATAGATCAGCAAGATCATACATATACGGGTTAGAAACTGGAAGGTAAATGGACTTCTTGCTTTCATCCAAAACTGGATTTTGCAGCTTTCCGCAGCCAAAATTGGATGAACGATGACGATCTCCTTATATATTACGATTTCCTGAAGAATCTTCTTTGGAACCTTTGGTGAGCAAATCATAATTGATTGACGCGAGCTGAGAGAGATTCTGAATGGCCAAAGAAGTAACACATCCATCAGATTGCACACAATTCATCGGATCTTTGTCCATTAAGCAAACCACAGAAGTGAAAGTGTATAGCGTATATGAGAGCAATCAACAAATGAAACTATTATTCATATACCATCCTTTACCTTGAATGAGAAATTGCTGAACGAGTAGTTGATGGAATTATTGGACTCTAATTCTGTAAGTCCTACGCATTCATCTTCTACCTGTTGTATATTCACCACAAACAAAAGTGTTACAAATCAAAACATAGAGTTAGCTGAATTCAAAGGTCTCCAATACGAGAGCCAAGAGGAGGATACCAGTTCATCATGGCGGTAGCTATGGCAACTACCGCTACCAGTCATACTGCTACCATCGTCACTGGAGTTTTCAAATTCACTGGCAGCATAAACATGTTCTTCTGAAGCGTTCCATGAATACCGACTGGTGAAATAACTTGTGTCAAGTGCACTCTCTGAAGCGGGGACAAATGCAGCCTAAACAAAGTATAAGCGGGTGAAAAAATTGATGGTGGTAGGCTGATAGCTACAAATGTAGCTTACCTTCACATTTTAAAATGAATTTACATGCTCAATTAATTTATTTATTTTAAAACTACCTTTTGTCTTGCTAGAGTGTCCCAGTTAATGTCCCGGAAAAATGGATGCTGCTTCACCTGTATAAAGGTTAAACTGCACTTAGGAGCTATCCAGACAACTGACTATAAGTTCAACAAAAGAAGACTGCCTAGATTACCTCTGATGCTCCTTTAGCTCCAAGTCTTTGATTTGGATCTTCTGTTAACAACCTAAGCATAAGGCAGCAAATGAATAATAGTTTTTAAGAGCAACAGGAATATTCTATTTGGGGTTACGGAGAATGGATAAATACGTTCGTGCATTAAAGATTGCCAGAGATGGAAATGAAATATGTAGAGTTTCTCTTACCGATCAATCAGATCTGCTGCATCAGGGTTCATCTCTTCAGGCACCCGGGGCCAGGGTATATTACGATTCAGAATATTGTCAAAAATTTTCTGGAACCCAAAACATAATCAGGATATATTCTTCAGAAGTTACCCATAAAGAACTAAAAAAATGTTTAGTCAATGATACAACTAATAATAGCAAAGTCACATACTACCAAATTACCAAATTTATATACGTATGAAACAGATATAGCCTAAAAATTGATGGGAGATCTTTATGTTCCAAAATACAATAGAAGTGGTGAAGTACCCAAGGTTCGTGTAGTTGGTATCATAATAAAGGATTCTCTAACATTGGAAACCATTAGAGCCAAACTCAATGGCCAATCAATTTTGTTGCACTACTCTAACCTCACACTTCAACAATGAGAATATGCGTGCGCGTGTGTGTACTACTACAGCACACGCAGATATATGACTAGTATACTCTGTAGAAGGAGAATATAAAAGCTCTAACTCCTCCCATAACGAAAAATGTGAAAAGAAGAACACACACAAACATCACTTTGGCAGCAAATACTTTTAACACAGCTAGCAAAATGGAAAAGCACAAAGAAACTGCCAAATTAAGTAACTAACAGAAGCAACAATCACATTTTGAGCAAAATATTGATGTAATCTGACAAGATGAGAACCTGTGGATGTTCAGCATTGAAAGGAGGGATACCCACAATTAATTCAAACAAAATAACGCCAACTGACCACCAATCAGCAGTAAACCCTGTCAAAATACAATATGAAGTATATCACCCACAGCATTATAGGACAAGGGAAATATGTACTAGATGAAGTTTCAGCAACATTTTCCTTTTGCCCTTAAATAACAATCCATCATGGTGATGGAAAGATAAACCAAGATATCTACATAATTGAACAAAAGCACTAATGAACTTTGAGTGAGTGATAATAGAGCATTGATTTTCGTTCACTCTTTCTAATGTACAATATAAAGCCAGTGAAACAAGCTAAGCTAAACATCCTGCAACATCTCTACCCACCCAGAAACACCCCTCAAGCTGGGACTGGAAGTTTCAAGAAAGTCACTGAAAAAGGTTTCGGTTAACCCACAAATCAAAGACATTGCATATTGCAAATCCAGATACTGGCAAAAACAAGACCAGAAGACAGGTTTCACTTTATTGCCGTGAGGAAGAAAGAATGGACACTACAATTTGCATTTCTACGTGTATTAACTAATACATGAAAATAACATGCAGGTTCAGTTCATTAAAAATTGGTGTATCCTTGGGTTAAGCAAGACAGAATACCCCAGATTAATGATAATAAGTAGATTAGTAGTCATACATACCATGTCCTGTTCCCAGGAGAATCTCAGGGGCCAAATAATCAGGTGTACCAACAGCGGAGCGCTTTTTACGCCTGTCTTCACTCTCGGATCCAGATAAACTGGAGTCATCCTCTTCCATTAAGGATGTACCTCTAACTGCTGGACCAGATAAATCATCAGTACTGTTGATGAGACCTACCTTAGAGAGCCCAAAGTCCGTTAACTGTAGAGAAGAGAAACAATTGTCAAATTTACTAGTATTATATCATTTGAAACCAAGAAGACATATTTGAGAGGGAGTCACATGCACAAAATGATAACACAAATAAAACTCCATTCCATCATGTGGTGGACCAACCATATCAGAAAGAATCTACTGTATCTACTGGCAAAGACTCTTTTATTATCGAAACGAAATTTTACAAAAGATTCTGACCGAGGAAATTTTACCAAGACCAATCAATGCCACATGTGAATCTTGTTATTCACCCTGATAATGCTCACATAGAATTCTAATATTTAAATAGCTCCAGCTACCGTGAAACATCAATTTTCTCTGACATCAGTGTCTTTTTTCAACCTACTTCTACGAATCAAGAATTTCATATTATAAAATTAATAATTTAGTATCCTTGCAAACTTGAAATTATGTACATCTACTTCATTCTTATATAAGATAACCAATAGCGCTCAATTGATCAGGCACTTTCAGAATTTCCATATTACCATATCAGAAATTAGTAAATAAAAATAAGAACATAAATAAAGAATAAAAGAATATCAAGAGATTCAATAAGGGAGCCGTCGGCAGTCCAGGAAATCCATGACATTATTGTAAAATGTCAAGGACCCACGACTACTTCGGTCTGTTAATGCTACCTGAGTTCATTAAAGAAAAATAGAAGTCTAATGAACAATATAATTACATCTAGGCCACAATATTTTGACAATGAAGAATACAACCGAAGACTAAGGCTAGAAATCCAACAAAATTGAAAGAGCATATATAGAAGGTTGAAGATTTCAAGCATGACACTCCAGCAAATCCTCTTTCCTTGTACTTAAGAGGCACATTAGATAATTAGTACTAAACGGAAAATATCTATACTATCATTCACCTTTACATGACCATCATGAGCAATCAGCAAATTGTCAGGCTTTAGATCCCGATGAACAATACGCATAGAATGCAAATATTCCAATGCCAGAACCTACCAACACGGAAAGTTTAGTACTCGAAGTGGTGTTCGCACAGAAGAGATTGATAACAAATAACAAACTTACAACTTCAGCAATATACACACGAGCCACATCTTCATCTAAGCAACCCAGATTTCTCAGTAATGAATACAGATCCCCGCCGTTCAAATACTCCATCACAAGATACAAATTCTCACGACAAGTAAATGAATAGAAAAAGCGGACCTAAAAAAGAATTTAAAAATTATAATTAGATCAACTCTTAATGATAAATGCTTAAATACTTTTCCAGGATGACTTGCTCACCACAAAAGGATTGCGAACAGTGATTAAAATATCTCGCTCTGCCAGAATACTTTCAACAGCGTTCTTCCTTATCATATCTGCCTTCTTAAGAACCTGGGTAATTATACGTATGCCAATAAGTAGGTTAAACAATTGGTAGATGGGATGATTGGTTAGACAGTGGGATCTAAAGTACCTTAATAGCAAAGAGATCACCAGTTGTTCTCTTTTTTGCCAGGAAAACCCGGCCAAATGCTCCACGACTAATTGGTTTGATAATTTCAAAGTCATCTATTGATGTACGGTCTCTATTAGCATGCACTGGGCTTGTTCGTAAACTACGCACAACATCATCTTCCAGAGGAGCATCTTCATCTATAACCGTGCTTGGTAAATCTACTTTGTCATCATCAACTAGCTCACAGAGTTGCAAATACTTTTCCCTAGATAAAGACAATTATTTAAAAAGGCTATAATTAATCTCAAAGTATGAATTGACCACAACTCAGACAGAGAATGAGAGAAGGCAGGATAAGTGAGGGATTGGAGGTTTTCTTCCTTTTATTCCTGAACACACACTCCCTTTATTATCCATTATCATGTTCTTTTAGATTTCAGATTGCTTGGAAGAAAGGAAGGCAGGGAAGTGGTGAAAAACTTCAAACACAACTGTTGGGAACTCTTAACTAAAGATATAAATAAGCAAAACAAGCAAAAGTTACACACCGAATGAGCTTCTCTATGCGTGCTCCAAAAGTCTCAACAGTAAGAGCATCCAGCTTTCGTCGATTAGTGACCACACTCAAATCCTCAAGACAAGTGAGCATATACTGTATGGATCGATCATCCTCCAGTGGAGTATTCGCCACACAACGAGCAATATCAGCAAGTTCATTCATCTGCATAACAATAGGGAAATTAAGGCTTCAGTTTGGTCAATCCCCTATTTCATATTGAAATTATTTAGTCCAACAATTCCTACACAGGTAACACATCCTTTCACACAGACACAGAAGGATGTAAGGAAACCTAAGAATTCTAGGATTGGTTCCATGAGATTTATCTTCTTTCTTAACGGCATTCGTAGAGGCTCTCAAATGCCCTCGTTTGATAAAATAAATAACATAATTTTCAGCATTCCCAAAGCCTAATATATATTTCAAGATATGTTTATTTCAAACAGATACTTTCTGCTCCATCAGCAATACAAAGTAAGATGTATCATGTCTCAACAAAATAGTATCAATTAAGATGTCTCTCTCTGCAACTAGCAATCCCAAAATCTAGCTGGTAACACCAGTCCCTTTCACAATTCCTGTCTGCCAGCTCATGAAAACAATGTACTATCAGAAATACAATTACATGAAAAAACATTCGGAATGGTATAGAACCACATGCTCAATTAAAACGATAACTTATCCAATTTTCCCCTCTCCGGTATATGGGAGAAAGTACAGTTATGATTGGATCTATAATTCAAATCCAACAAACAGATTAAAAAACATATTAAGATAAATAAATATAAATAAAAGTACGACATAATGTTGGTTCACATGGAAACATCATTCCTCTGAATGGCCACTACTAAATGTACAAATAAGCGGACATACACAGATGCACTTGCATTGCCAGTGTCAGTGTTAATGCATACATGTAAGTCCTTCTCTTCTGTAGAAGTACAGAGAGGAAAAGAGGACCAAAAGGAAATTAAAAAACTGGATGCACAGACAACATATAATGATACCAATTGCTCTCACAAATAACAACCAAATTCAGAGAAAACAAAGAAGATGATGATGATGGAGGGTATTGAGTAAAGCTAAAACTACAAAAGAGCCTACCTGGGGAATATCATCATGTTCAGAGTAAGCACCTTTTCCACTCAACAGGAAGTCAATCTGGCTGGTCCTTGGTGTCATCAACGGTGACCTAGGTGTAATGCTGCCTGCTGATGAAGTGGTCATCCCTTGATCTGACTTAGGGCCAAACCTAGTTTTACAAGATGACAGGCCCTTAAGGTCATCCATAAATGCAGAATTATCTGCTTCTGGAAAACAGTCCAGCATGTCCTCCGAACCTCTTCGAGACCAGTCACTAAGTTTGGGAGACAAAACTTCAGATTCTTCAGTCATGCTGGAGCTTGAAACCTTTGCAGTCACAACCTCTGGACTTCCTACATTCGGTTGAAAATCCTTATGTGAAAAGGTTTCCATTAGCTTGTCGAGAGTTTCAGCAATCCTAACCAGGCGGTCATTGACACTTAGACCCTTTCGGTCGCAGCGATCAGCAATTGCACATATCCTAGAATGTTCTTCTACGTGCAAAGTTGGGACCTCCTCCTCACATATACGACAAATAATTGAGCTCTCATCAGAAACACTAGGTTGGTCTCCCCAATAACCCCAAGACACTTGATGCCGATGTTTAGGCCCGGCTGAAGAATGACCTTGTGATTCTTTGGCAGAATGTATCTCAGGAGGCTTAGCATTTACAAGATCCCCGTCACTCATTCCTCTTCTGTTTAACGTCTTGGGACCTTCAACATTACGCTCATTCTGCTCCTTTTGTGGGATAGCTTCTTTAGGGCTTTTAGCCACAGGAGAAGGAAATTTCTTCCACGAAGCCATGCGGGGGTCTCTACTAGCTGGAGAGTCCAAGTCCTTTGCAGATTCAATAGGTGATAATAGCAAGTTTCCAGGTTTTACATCATTTCCTCGCTTCCATTCCAAGCCATGCTGCTCCTGACTATAAGATTTCCGAGTAGAGGGCCTTGATGCTTTTGAAGCACTAGAAACCTTTGCATCGGCTGACATGTCATTAGGAATGCGATTGCCTCCAGGATTTAATGACTGACGAAGCTGGATGCTAGGTTCATCCTCAGCAAATGCACTTTCCTTGTGAAACTGCAACAATCTAGTACATCTTGTGAGTATGAAAAGCATACGAGTGTGCAGCTGCTTCAGCACACCCATTTGAAGCTCCTGACGTCTATCATCCAACTCTTGGACAATGCCTTCACACTGAAGCCAAAATTCCCCGGGTGGTGTCATAGCACAGCTCCGAGCCAATACTAGCAAGTCCTCGATAGTTTCTTGCCATTCAGGATGGTTTTCAGCATTCTTTTCCAAAACCCCAACTAAGTCTGCTGCAAAAATATGCAGATCTGCATCAACTTCTTCCTTTGCTTTGTCAAATCTTGTCCTTATCATTCCTAAAACCTCCTGTAGGATCCCAGCATCATTATTGCAACACCGTACCATTTTGAAGACTACCAAAGAATAACAGAGAATTTTGGGGGAGAAAATCTACTCACCTCCAGGTTATTTAATCCCCGAGGCTTCCAGAATGGGAAAGGCCGTACACCTTTCGAATTAAGTTCATGGGAGAAGCTCTTAATATCCCCTGGAAACCTCTTCCTTGGCGCACTTGTAACACGAAGTATAGCTTGAAAACGGGGAGATTCTGATTCTTTGGGGTTGTCACATTCATATGATGTCTACAAAATGATACATTATTGATTACACCATCAAGTGAACAATCAATGACTGCATTAATAGAGCTAAATGCAGAGCTATATTCTTACCTTAAGCTCCGGGGAAGTGAAAGCATCTGAACTTCTAGGGCCTCCAGAACTGACCCGCGATGCATTGAGTTGTCCTGCGAAAGCATACGAAAAGTTAACATGATTTAAAGCCAAAACTTGGATCAGAAAGTTGGGGATATTCAATTAAAAGTTTTGTTTATTTGCCATTACCAAAAGGTAGCAGCACTAGTAAGTAACCAAAAAATTTAGCTTCTGAATGTTGTTCAACACTTTAATACAGAGAGAAGAAATACAGAACAAATGATCTCCCAACAATAGATATAAAAGTGCCCAAGTGTATAATTCGATTAATACAGCAAGTAAATACGAAGCAAACCAAAGTTAATTCTAATGCATCTTTAGACAAATAAAGAATAAAACAGCAAATATCCTCTTTTTTTCCCGCATCCTTCACCACGAGCATAAATCAAGTCTTTATTGCCTTTATTTCCACATGATTTGTTTTTTATAGTTCTTTAATTTACAAAGTGTTATGGGACATTTAAAAGTCTCCTACAAACATGTCCAAACTAAATTATACGTGTTTCTTTCCTTATCTATTAGGGGACATTAGGAACTCCGACTTCGTTTATAGTAAAAAAAATTATAGTAAAAAACACTACCCTATTGTATCCAAACATTCATCCCATCATTCAGATTATACTTCTGATAGCCAAGGAAAGCATCTCATTGTGCTTGTGATATAACCAGGCTGTCAATTTTCAATAGCATAAAAACAGAACCAAGAGAAATCAGGCTTTTAAAAGTATAAACTTTATGCACCTCAATAGCGATAAATAGACTGTCAATATAAATGTGCCAAAATCCAAGTGTACGTGTTAATTGGGCCACATTTTCGAACTTTTGTACCAAATGTTTAATAGTGAATATTCATACTAAATGTGCCACATTACCTAACTTTCGTACTAAATGTTCGACAGCGAATATTCGTACTAAATATGCCACATTATCGAACTCGTACTAAATGCACCACATTATCAACTCGTGCTAAATGATTTATAATCATATGTGTACCATGCTATCGAATTTTCGTAAAATGATCATACCACGTGCTAAATGATTTATAATCATATGTGTACCACGCTATCAAATTTTTGTAAAATGATCATACCAGCTTCAGAAGATTCGGCGTTGTTCTGAAACCTTGACCGAGCTTGCACATGAGGGCTCTGATCCCGTCCACTCTCACTCGACATGCTATCCGAATCAACCCAACCTGCATTCTCTAATTTACCAACCTTCTTTTTCTCCTCATCACCAACGGGCTTGGACAACTTACTAGACCCCAAATTGCTCCCTTTATCTCTCCCACTCCCAAACCCGAAAAAGCTCTCTTGGGGCAATGGCCCTGATCGAGTCTTGATCTTGTTCAATCCCAGTGACGAGGCAACTATCGGGGACATGGACGCCGCTGCAGCAGGAGCAGCAGCGGGAGCAGCATCCTTCTTCACCTTCCCCGCCGCCAAATCGATCCCGAACCCCTTTTTGCTCTTGAGCCCAGAAGAAAACCCCGAGTTGGGCTTCCCCAAATCCTTGCTCTGAACCCCACTGGAAGCTTTAGCAAGAGTTTCCTTCGCCTTGACATCCTTAACATCTCTGAACCTAAGACTACTGCTACCAGGTGTAACCGGGAAATTGTCCTTGGAATTGGAGGAGGCGGCGGAAAGGGACTTGGTCTTCTTCTTATCCAATCGGATCGGCGAATTGGAGCCCAGTGATCGAGGGCTGCTGGAAGATCCTCCATCCGGGCTGGAGGTAGAGTCAGATTTCTTGGACGAAAAGAACCTGCCTTTGAACACCATTTTGTACTGCAATCAACAACTTCGTATGAGTGTTTAGCCGTTCAGAAGAGGTGAATTTTTGCCCCACCAGGCAGCAGCGCAGCAACATTCAGGGCTGGCGGTGTGGTCTATGGCGCAGACATTTGATGGAGACGATGTTGAAAAAATGGGAAAATGTGTATTTTTCTTGCAAAGTCTTTACTTAAATATATAGGGAGAGGGAAAAATGGGAGGAAAAGAATGATGGGGGTATTTTCTTAGATTTGGACCAGGCTGGATTGGATTGGATGAAGAGTTGGGGAGTGGGGTTGAAATTGAACACAACAGTTACAGGCCATGAAAAGTTTTTTTGGGTTGGGAGAATGGCTGCCTTTTTTGAAGATATCATATCACATGAGACTTCACTTTGAAGTTTGACTAAACAGCCACAAGGGGGAAAATACCAAATAAATCAAATACCTAACCAGTTTTGGCTGGTGAGCAAAGGACTTTGGGGTCTATTTTGTTTGCATAGAATTCAGGGTATGAAAATGAGATTGTTTTTCGTAATTATTTTTACATTATTGAATGTTTTTATTTCACGTCAATTGAAAGCTTTTATTTTCAGGCATAGGAATAACTAGCTCTTTGAAGTTTTCACGATTCCTCAATGATCGTCGAAATAATGAAGCTGGTAAATTATGGTATTGTTTTATCTTTTGACGGGTTATGTACGAGATGGCGAATTGACGTTTTTTTGCGATTTGACGGGTTGACATGTCCCAATACAAACCACAGACATTTATTTTTTGGGTTAAACGTACTGAGTTGTGGAAGCCATCAACTTATTTAGCTTTAACACAAACCATTTTATTGATTTAGCGGGAGAAATTGAAGTGATATGTCAAGATTTAAAGACTTTTGAGATATTTTTGTTCCTTTTTTTTTTTTAAAAAAATGATCATTCCAAAATGATGGGAAAAATGTACAGCGGTGATTACAATAAGTGGAATTGACATCCAACCTAACTAGCCTCTAGCAATAATCAATCTATTGCAAGGATATTCAAATTACATATCAACCAGACTGATCGTCTATACTATTACAAATCAGAGATCCAATAAAAAATTATAACATCGCCCTCAGGAATATTAACTCGCTTCCGCAAAAATCATGACCATTTGGTGAAGAGGAGTGTATCAGCATCAATATCACTGCACCAAATCGAAATCTGCAACAGTTATAACACCACTTGATCTTGATCCAAAACATAATCTATATTGTCCAAACTACAAACACCTTGAAAACACAGATCGAGAATGGAACACCTAATAGAGAAACACAAACGAACACACGATCTATAAAACCATATCAAACAAAATACATCAACTTGAACAATTAGATTAAATGATAATCATGGACACATCATTCTAATCTATCAGGTCGGAAAACAATACTAGTGTATGGAAACAAATCTATACTTATTCAATAACATAGACATCAAAAGTATGTCAACTGGAAAAAACTACTGTCTCCCCATAATCACGGGGAGATAGGGAAAAGAAGATGGGAGAAAAAACTTGAAAGGAAGGAGGGAGGAGCGGTTGTAGGGTTTGATTCTTTAGAACTATGACTCCATATGTACTTTTTTTGTGATTGACGATTGTGAGTATTATTTTAGTTACTCTCTCTAAGCACAAAATTTGATTGTAAGATGATGAATAGAGTAGCGACGGATTCTCCCATGTCTTATCAATGATCAACTAAGTTGAGTTGTAAAACAAGATAACTGTGTTCTTTATCGGTATTACCAGACATTTTCCTACTTATTTATTTTATTAATTTTCCATCCTTGTATGTTTTCTTAGATGCTATTGTTTAAAGACTTTATAAGGCTAGCTACATTTTTGCTAATTATGGTGTTATGATCGAAGTTTGTCTATAATTTAACTAGAATACAAGACATTATACTCCTCTTAACCAATGAAAAACTTGTAAGTGTGTTTTAACTTTGTTCCATTATATACGCGTTTATTTTTTTTTGCCATTTTCTCCTCTCCCTTATGCAGCAATAAGCAACTAGCCTCTTTTCCCCGCCTTTTTTCTTCCTTTGCCTTGAGATTTCCACCTCCACCCCTCCCCTTCTCCTACCAACCCATGTGCCAAATCCCTCAAAATCTAGTTGCACGATTCCAATCCTTGAAATTTGTTGATCTGACACTCCAGTATTGCTAGTACTTTTTTTACCACAAACCTATTCTCCGAGCAAAAGCTAAGAAGAGATGTTTGAGATTTTATCTGCAGCATCAAGGGATTCCAATTTCATGAAAACTATCAAAGGGTAACGGTCCAGCCTTTTCAATTATATCATCTTTTAACTTCAGACAATATGTATGCTAAATTGTTGATCTGCAGGAGTGTATGAGGATTCTGATTGATGTAGGTTGATTTTAGTGATTTAAGCACATTTCCCACGAAACACTAGAAAGATGTTGATGTAGCCTATGAAGTTTTTATTAATATATTTATCAGCTTCTGGATCTAAAGATCTTTTATGACCAACAACAACTCTACCAGTGGTGATAGAGTGGTTAAGTAATGCTTGAAGTAATGACATGGAAATCAATAGTACATTTATGAGTTTGAAAATTTCTTGATTTTTCTTTTTCCCCATCATTTTAGTTGTGCACGTGGTATTAAAGACTATTAATTAATTTAATAATTGTAAGTTTGTGTGTCTTTGTATGCTTGAGTTCCATGTTGTTGGGGTATGTGATTAAGTTTGATGAGTTTTTAACTTTCTTGATTTCTCTTCTTTCCACCTTTTTATTTGTAGGCAGGATATTCAAGACTAATTGCTCTACAATACAAGTCTATGAAGAAGGAGTGCACAAGTGGCTTTTTTAGCGACATGGGAATCAATGGTAAGGGAACGTTCTGGATAACTATTCTACATTGATGTGCCCATTTTATATTGTGATTTTGGGATATTTTTGTACTCATTTTGGTAGACTTTTATGCTTTGAAGACTCTATTTTACCTTGAATTCATATTATGAGAGCTGAGAATGACTTTATCGCTTTTGTCACTTATAATAAGAATTCCATGAGATAAGGTAATTATAGAAGATTTGAAGACCTTGAAGACTCCATTTTCAAGATTTTGAAGACTATCATTGAAGAAGGCCATTCACAAGGATGGTAAAAGCGTGAAGAAGGTCATTCGCAAGGATGGTAGAAGATTGAAGAAGGCTGAAGAAGGAAGACAAAGAAGCGGATGAATTATGATCCGGAAGT
>JAULKJ010000010.1:7842770-7854820 GCA_032355405.1 Rubia balearica
CTGTCTAGATAGAAGTGTTATTCATCATTTATTTTCTGTATCATAGTGTCAACCAGAACAGCGAACATTTAATTTTTTCCCTTCTTTTCAGGATTTTTTTTCTCCTCTTTTGTTTTAGTGTTAGACTATTAGTATTTGGTATTGCTTATCCAGGAAAATGAAGTGGTGAGGCTCACAATGTTTTTGGCCTTTATTTTTAATAGTATTGGATTTGTTGACATCTTTACTGTATTTGGAACAGATATCAAGTAGTGAAGCAAAATGTGGTGTTATGAGGCTCATAGTTGGTGGAGGACGAGCTGCAGAAGATTTAGAGTCAAAGGGAGCTGTCATAGTGGGAGTTCGTACTCTGAGTGAGGGTGGTCGTGTTGGTGATTTTTCACGAGAACAGGTAAAGGTGTAAAATTTTCTGTTTGAAATGTTACTGTATCTTTTCTAAATGCACATGCAATGTACAAAAATGGAAAAAAAGACAGGATCTCCACTGTGCCATGTCCCATGTTCCATAATGTTGGACAGCAAAATCTAATGTTATCAACCATCACTTTATATTGTGAATAATGATATCTGTTTACTTGAATTTGATACAAATTCATTTTTTTTATTATTCTATATAATGAGAAGGGACAGTAGGACATTGGGTCTGTATAGCAATATTGGCTTTCCTTGTTTTGGTCACATGCACTCCTCCTTTGTTGGTACATACCGCCGATTCAGAGAGTTCAGTATTACATTGCCAACTTCATAATTTTTCACAATCACGTGACTGAAAACTGTCACAGGAGATATCAGTTATACTTGGAGACCTTTAAATATCCTAAGCATTATGTCTATCATTCTAAGATGCCAACAGTTGGGATCTAATCTAAGAAATGCAATGCATAACGGATGCAAGAAAGATATTGATCCAAATGACAACTTTGTAGTTTGTACCATATGAGATTGTATCAATTTTTCCCGCTCTTTAATTAATTTAAACAAGTTAACAGTTTTGGTCATTGAATCAGCTTGAGTAGTTGCACTAATTCCTCCTTCTATCTTCCTTAGAAAGAGATAACATTCTCTCTTTTTTGCTTGGTATACTAGACTTCTAGTTTGTGGTGGCCATGTTACAATCTATACAATGCTGTTTCACTTTGTGGTTATAAACAAGCCAAGCTGAACAACAGTTGTTTGCCTGTAGAACAACTAGGCAGGGAAATGTGCCATTCAGCTAATATGCCAACTAAACCTGCTCCTTAGAGGCTCTGGGATGAATAATATTGTTCAGTCCTCTCGTCATACCCGGAAACATTTATTGAATATTTACTTGATTGGCTAAATAACTATATGAGTTGTCTTTGTGCTGTTTAATCAATAACCCTTAGAGCCTATAGTATCTCTCTTTATGTACCAAGTAAATTAGCAAAATATACTGAATAGCTAACTGAAGCCATATTCATCTCCATATAGGTTTTCCATTTTGCAGTCTCAACTTCTCCATGATAATCTACTGATTTTTCATTTTTAATGCATTTATGCCTTTTCAGGTGGAACTATTCTGTGTGAACCATCTTATAAACTGCTCATTAGAGTCAACTGAGGAATTTATCTGTATGGAGTTCCGTTTCACTTTAAGAGACAATGGAATGCGTGCAGCTTTCCAGTTGCTCCATATGGTACTTGAGGTAATTTTTCTCTAGACCTTTTTGTCAGACAATAACCTATGCTTTGACTTTCTTAGCCTTGTGCCTATTTAGTCATGCTTATTAATTACTTTTTCTATGGTATATGATGCTTACACAGAATGTTCTTGTAAACAGAATAGTGTGTGGCTAGAAGATGCATTTGATAGGGCAAGACAGTTATATTTGTCATATTTTCGCTCGATTCCAAAGAGCTTGGAACGTTCGACTGCCCACAAACTAATGTTGGCGATGCTTAATGGAGATGAACGCTTTGTGGAGCCAACTCCTAATTCACTGCAGAACTTGACATTGGAACGTGTAAAAGATGCAGTGATGAGTCAATTTGTTTGTGACAACATGGAGGTGAAACTTTATTAGTTGAATATAAGAACCAATTATGTTATCAATCAGTATTGATGAGACACAATTCTGAGTTTGATGTTTCAAATTGTTATGCCATCAGGTGAGCATTGTTGGTGACTTTTCAGAGGATGAGATTGAGTCTTGTATCCTTGATTACCTGGGTACAGTTAAAGCAAGCAGTGGTTCTGAGAGAGCACAGAAGTACAGACCTATTGTTTTCAGACCCTTAGCTGCTGATTTACAACATCAAGAAGTAAGAAGTCTTTTGGCATCTTGAAGATAATGCTTTTATATTCCCATCCTCTTCCCTGTTTTTGCTTGGGTCTGGTTTGATTTATGTAATCTTCAACTGAACGTAATGCTTCTGGCTTCTGAGTTTCCCTCTGTTCTCTCATTTTTTTTGTTTATCAGGTATTCCTTAAGGATACGGATGAGAGGGCATGTGCCTATATTGCGGGGCCTGCCCCTAACCGCTGGGGTTATACTTATGATGGGCAAGATCTTTTTAAAGCTATTGCTAGCATGTCAACGTATGAAGGTGAGTCCTGATTTTTTACCCTTCTTGGCTGGGATTGAAACATTACGCGCGCCTCATCAATTATAAGTAGGATTTCATGTTATTTTTTAAATAGTAGGATTCCATATTTGCCACAGGTGAACGATCAAAACTTGAAGATCATCCTGCGGAGCTGAAGAATAATGAAAGGAAAATGATACAAGAATTTCGTAGTCACAGACTATTTTTTGCCATTACAATGGGCCTATTGGCTGAGGTTATAAATTCCAGGTACCTATATCAGTAATGTTTGAGGATCTCTCTTTTGGCGGCTTGCCTTTAGTTCAATAAATTGTACTTGAAACACCTTTCCCCTCTTTCTTCCCTCCTCCTTTTTGGTTCATCAAACTGTTGAGTAAAGGACTTGTTGCTGCATCTATGGTTGCTCTATTTGATTTATTTCAGAAGTCCAGGATTTTATGGTGTAAATCTGAAATTGTGTGTTTTTGTTCAGACTTTTCACGACAGTCAGGGACTCCCTCGGTTTGACTTATGATGTATCATTTGAATTAAACCTGTTTGACCGCCTGAAGCTTGGTTGGTATGTAGTTTCAGTAACATCAACTCCTGAAAAGGTATGTCCTTAACTTTGACTGGTGGCACAATTACTCCCTCCGTTTAACTTTCTTTGGCAAACTTTTCAGTCAACTTTTTCAAGCTACGTTTGACCATAAAGTTCACATAATATACAAGTAGTAATATTATCATGCAAGGTATTGTTTAATTCTTCGTAACATGTACTTTCTAAATATCAAAATTTTATACGTCGTTGGAATTCGTAACAAAAGTTATTAGTGGTCATTGACCATAAAGTTCACATAATATACAAGTATAATATTATCTACAAGGTATTGTTAAATTATTCGTAACATGTACTTTCTTAATATCAAAATTTTATATGTCGTTGGAATGCGTAACAAAAGTTATTAGTGGTCAAACATGCCTTGAAAAAATTGACTGAAAAATGTGTCAAACAAAGCTGAACGAAGGGAGTACTTTTTTGTTTTTGTTTTGTTAGTGTGGATCTGTTAGTCTCACAATACTTTTTAACTGACAGGTTCATAAAGCAGTTGATGCTTGTAAAAGTGTCCTGAGAGGTTTGCATACTAACAGCATTACTCCAAGAGAGTTGGATCGTGTAAGTCTCTTTTCAATCATTGACTCTTTTAACGTACATTATGAACTGCGTTGGAGAATTTATTTTCTAAGAAGCAGAAATATTAAACTGAAAAAGCATATATTAGGTTCATAAAGTTACTTGCCACCTATTGAAGAGAAATATTTAGAAGATTTTTTCATGCATGATTGAAGAGATTTAGATTATTTGTAAAGATAATTGTAGATGAGTTTTAGTTAGGTGATGAGAAAAATACAGTTAGGATGATTGGTGAAATGATTATTAGGTGCAAGTTAACAGCAGATGGTTGCTTTTACCACTGCTATGAAAATGAATGTAGATGTCACTGACCTCTCAAACTGCATATGTTGGTAGGCAAAGCGAACTCTGATAATGAGACACGAAGCTGATATCAAGTCAAATGCCTATTGGCTCGGGTTGTTGTCCCACTTGCAAGCTGATTCTGTTCCACGAAAGGTGAGGCATAAATTTCATGTTAACTCTACTTCTTTATTTGGTATCGTCAGATCCCAGGTATATGAAGTTCACATTACCTGTCTTGTGAAGAATTTATACTGAACTATTATCTTTTTTATCAGGATATCTCTTGTATCAAGGACCTCACATCCTTATATGAAGCTGCCAAGATAGAAGATGTATATGTGGCTTATGAACAGCTGAAGATAGATGAAAATTCCTTGTATTCTTGCATTGGCATTGCTGGTGCTCAGGCTGGAGAAGAAGTTTCAGGTGATAAATGATTGCTAATCTACATTAGCTGTCAGATTTGGGATTATTGAGGTTTATAAATAGCCCATAGCTCTGAATTGCCGGGCCTCAGATTTAGGTTTAGCTACATAATCAATCTTAAATACCTATAAAAAGTTTACTGCTTCATTCTTCGCTATTAGAAACTATGCTTCTGGAGGTGTATACATTCTATGATGACAAGTTTTGTAGAATTTCTTTTGATTAGTTAGTCATGGCATTATCCTTCTGTTCTGCAGATTCATTACAAGTTGAGGTAGATGACTCTGTTGAGAGTCTTCCAAGCATAATCCCTGTGGGGCGTGGCTCATCCACTATGACCAGGCCGACAACTTGACAAACATGCTAGAGATTTATCAGGAGGTATGATTCTTGCATTCTTCCCCCAAAAAACCACCCCCTACCGAGAAAAAAGAGAGAGCTCTGATAAGAATACGGGCCTATGAAGTTTAGGTAGGTTAGGTGGATTCTTTGAACACATCAGCCTGATACTAGAATTTTGACTATTCCCCGGTTCTTCTATATTCTATTTATAGTGTTATCACCTGGATAGCAATTTTAAGAAAACATAGTTTGGCATTTACCTTAAAACTCCATTTCACTCGAAAGTTGCTCGTTGCAGAAAGAAAAGAAGAGAGGATGACTCACATGCAACACAGGGACTGTACATGGGTTATGGATTACTCCAAAGTGGATGATCAAAATGGACAAGGTCTTTTAAAATGTCCATGGCGAGTCCTACAGATCCCAAGGGAAATAGTATATGAGATGTATGTACAATTAATGGTCAACAGAAACAGCCATTTTTTTTGGAGTCAATCATAGGTACACAGATTATACCGTGACTGAGGCAGGCTCTGTACATTGAGATCAAAGTACCCTGTTGTAATATTGTACATTGTACAGCTCCATTTTCATCACTATGATAATATACATTAGCTGATGTTTTGGTCAGTAACTTCATTTTGCTGCCACTGCCCTTTGTAAAATTCTTTTCTATGGATTTCGGTGGTTGCAAATATCTTTTAACTGATTACAAAAAATAAGTTTCTTACTTTCTCGAGTCAAGTAGTAGGGATGGGAATTACGAATTTTCGTGGACAGTCAGAAATTAGGGGAGTTTGTCATAGTTAATCGGAACGGAATCAAAACTGAAGGGATGAGGGGATGCATTTTTTTCTTGCCTTTATGAATTTGAGGATCATTTCAAGATTTAAGGCAAACTAAAGTTAATGCATTGTAGTAAATTCCTCAATCCAATACTTCAGAGAGCTTAAAATTACGGCATTCTAATTCTGAAGTCAAGCCTCATTGATCAACTTTGTTGGCTTCTGTCCTTTACTTTTTGAACTTTTGCGTGATGAGCTTTATGCATCTTTAAATTTAGTGCATCAAAAAGTCGTACTGATATTACGTACGGAGACCGGCAAATCTACATTTCACGAAATGCAAAGTCGCTTCCCCGATGACCAGTGGACAATAATACTCTCTCCATCCCACCAGGGCCGGCCCTAGGATTTTAGTGGCCTGAAGCGAACCATAAAAAGGGGCCTCGTATATAATCAAAATATAATTAATTTTACGAAATATATTGAACTTCATAAAATATAATATTTTCACTTCTTTAATACAACTCTACGTGTTTTCTTAGAAGCAAATTTACCAATCAAGCTTCTATGATCAAGCTCTTTAACCAAATCATGCTAAATAAATAGAGTAGCTAGTCCGCTCAATCTATCTTGCGATATGGTAGAGAGAAAGCAGTGGCGGAGCCACATCTGTGCAAGGTAGGGAAATTGCCCTACCTTTTATTCAAAAAATTTATTTTCAATTTTTGTAATTAATTAATATATGATTTTTTATTAGTATTTTAGTTTATTTTTAATTTTAGACCCACTTTATTCCTCTAAAATTTAAAATTTCTCAAAATTTTAACACTGTTTTTAAAGACAGAATCATCAAATTAAATTATGATCCACCAAAAAATTTGCTGGCTCTGCCCCTGACCGAAGGTTCGACTTAATCAACTTCAACTTGGAGAAAATTCTTTCAGTGGAAGCAATAGTCACGGGTATAGTGAGTAGTATCCTACTACCTCTGGTCCTCTATTTATGTCTCCCTTTTTTCTAACATTTTTTCAAGGTATGTTTGACCACCGATAACTTTAGTTACATACGATAACGGACTATAAAATTTTACTTTTTAAAAACTACGCATTACGGAAAATTCAAAGACATCTCATGCGATATCAATTATTGTATAAAATAAAAGTTATCAATAGTCAAACATGTCATGAAAAAAATGTCAGTCAAAGGGGAACATAAATAAGGGACCATAAACAATCAAGACATTTGGCAGCTTTGATTGTCAATTAGGCAAAGACAATAGTATCAGAACGTTGAATTTTTTACAGTAAATGTTAGGCAAAGGAGCTTTGGAGTTTGGGCTGGGGCCTTTCCCTTTATTTTAAATTCATATTCATTAGTTTCCTTTTCATTTTAAACACCTTTATTGTGTATATAATAGGCTTTTTATTCAAAAATGGGGCCCCAAAAAAATGGCCAAATTTGGGGGCCTGAAGCAAAGGCTTCATATGCTTCAACGGTTGGGCCGGGCCTGGTGGTGGATTAGCCGAGCGAGGCGGTGGAGAAATTTGGGCCAGAGGTGGCTCACTCAGAACGAAGAAGAAGGTTTTTTCCCTTTTTTCTTTTATTTTTTAATTTAGGGTTAAATGGTAATTTCCTTAAATTCCGATCAAATTTCCCGTTACAATTGAAATCAACGCTGCCAAGGGTTAGATTGGCACATACATCATAAAATTAGGGTTATTTTGGCATTTTCTCATTTTGCAGGGTTATATTGGCACTTTCATCCTAAAGGTAGAGTTAGAAAATCATTTAACCCAAAGTTTAAACATAATGCCATTTAATTTAAACATTACATATTTTAGTTTGATTAAACACATCATAGCAAGCTATATTTGAATGTTGGAATACTATCAATACTGTATTTTAAAAAGTACAATGTCTAGGTTAAAAAGCACATTGATTATTTTATAATTTATGAAAATGTATTTTTTACCCAAGGTAAGTAAAATACTAGGGGGAGGTAGATGTGATTCACCCTTGTAAAAGAATTCTTACTCGTATTAGTAGCATTAGCTGACTCAACATCTCATATCATTTGAATTGCAGTCTTTTGTCAGATTTGCAAATTTCTGACGAACATCTTACCAACTAATAAATGATCAGAAGCCAAAAACACAATCTGAAAATTCACGTGGAGAACCAAATGGGGAGGGACCATATCATACGATTCGAAAATGCAACGTTAATTAGAAGCAGTTTCATGGAAGGAAACAAGCTCCCTTTACAGGGAACATACAGTGTAAGAAAATCTATGCTTTAGATATTGTGAATTGGCCCTTCGTACTCCATGTTCTAGTTCAAACTGCACACTTCAATTTATGTCACTATTCAATGGCCAACTTTGACCACATATTTGAATAGATATATAAAAAATAATATTGTCGAATGTGATATTGTTGGATTCATCATAACAAGTAGTTTCTCAAAAGTAACTTTTTATTTACCGTTATTATAAGTAGTTAAACATATTAACGAATAGACAAGTTTCTTGATGAGCGTGAAAAAAATTCTGTGTAATTTGAGCTGAGACGGAGGGAGTACAGTTTTCACTGCAAATTTTGTACCAGCCCGTTTTGTACCGTCTTCTTCACCATCATCACCGGAAAGATGGTAGGGTAAAAATCTGCATAATGATGCTGTAAACATCCTTTTTGTTGGGTAAAAAATGTCAAGGCAACACTTGTTTTTTTGCATTCAGTTATTGTCTTGTGGCCGAATGTAATGTCAAGATTCACATATGGCCCATTTCTGACCCGTTAAGGATCCACTCGAATTGATTGTACTACTACCTCCTCAGTAATTAAACTCATTTGACTCAGATGTGTAGTTCTTTTTAGGCGTTATAAAACACACTATTTCATATAAATCACATAGTCTTGTTTTACACGATTAATCAATTTTTTTTGGAAATAATGAAATTTTTACACCCAAAACTTCAGTCAAGTACATATGCGATCAAATGATCATGCATTCCTCCTATCCTTTCCATACATTCCGAGCTAGCAAATTAGCACAATTTTCCCTCAATTTTGGTTTCATCAAAGCTCTACTAACTATACATTCCACTATGCTATCGGTTATACCCCTCTCGTTTTCTAACACTAGCTCCGTTTACTGCAAAAATTTCAAGACATGTTTGATCATCAATAACTTTAATTGTATACAATAACGCACGTCATGTGTGGTGTCTTTAGATTCTCCGTAACATGTAGTTTCTAAAAAGAAAAATTTTATAGTCTGTTATTTTATGAAATTAAAGTTAATGGTGGTCAACCATGCCTTGAAAAATTTTCAGAAAAAAGTGATGAATGTGATTTCACCGATAGAAGCCTCTCGTCGTGATCCCTGAATCGCGTCCGATCTGCAAAACAATGCCCCCGGTGTCCGGGGGGTAAATACTCCGATGCTTAAGTTAGTACAAGCTTTTCTCGAGAGAATCTTGAATGAATGTAAGGTGTACCAAACCTGTGTATTTATAGGGAAGAGAATCCGACATTCTCTAGGGTTTGGACCCTTTTTCCTTATTTGACATGTATTATAATTCGAGTATAATTGGTATACTGAGATAGCTTCCTTGTAGGAATCAATAATTCCTTAATTAGGATTGGATCACGCGTCTTTTATGGGCCTCGAGTTGGACCTTGGACGTTACCTTAAACTCGAAACTCGCGGGCCTCGAAGGGTCGAGGCCCAGGTATCATCATATATTATTTACATTTATGATGTAGATGTGAGTCAATCAACTGCACAAGATACTCCAAAGCAAGGTGCTAGTGGAAGCAATTCAACTGGAAATTTGTTACTATGGTTAAATTTAGAGGACCATGCCTTGTTAACGCCTTGAATGATCTTATAGATCTTGATGGTTGAAAAATAAACAATGGTCAATTCAAAAATGGTGCTTTTGCAAAATCAGTAACACTCTTGAACAAAGAATGCCTGAAAGTGATAGAAAAGCCAAGCCTCATATTGATTCAAGAGTTAAGACCTTGCAAAGACAATATGATGTTATAGCTTAGATGCTTAGCCCTAGTGCAGGTGGATTTGGATGGAATGACGAGGAAAATTTTGTTACATGCCCGCAATCAGTTTGGGATGAATGGATATTCTATTTAATAATTCCATTCTAATGTTTTTTATTATTATGTGAAGAATAATTAGAAATATTTAATGTCATATTATATTGTTTGATGTTTCATGACAGAGTCATAAGAATGCTACAGGATTGAGAAATGAACCTATTTCATATATCGAAGAATTGGGTAAAATGTTGGAAAAGGTAGGGCGGTGGGGAATGAATCGCTGAATATGTTTGATGTGATGGACAATGAGAATGAAGAAGAGAGGGGTGAAGAAGAACAAGACATTCATGAACATAATGATGAAGACATTGGTGCAAATCCTAACATTAATCTCATGGAAACCCAACGTAAGGTAACACCTCCGACTGGACGAACAAAGAAGGTAAGGACAAAAGCTTTTGAACCTTTGAAAGAGTTTTCTACCAAACTTGAAAAAATGAATGATGTCATGGAGATAACGAGTGGTCACATTTGAAGACTTGCTAATTGTTTTCCATAGGAGTCTGATTCTGCAGATAGACGGATGAAAGTGACTTCTAAGGTTATGAAAATTAAAGGACTAACCCCTAATTTCAAAGAAGATTGCGCTTAATCCCTTGAAAGTCGATTTCTTCTTCAGCCTACCTAAAGATTACAAATATACTTATGTTCATGGTATGTTACTTTCAGATTAATGGTGAAAGATGGATGCGTTACAATTTTTTAAGACTATAATAATTTATTATTTTTAAGACTTTGAGTGAGTTAACATTGAACTCAATTTATTTTCTCATGTTGAATGTTTGAAATTTTTGATAGGTGAGGTTGTTCTTTATATTAATTTTTTAAAGTAGTTATAATCGTTGGATTTTACGGGAAGTAGTTGAAGTAAACCAAATAACCAGGTTAATAAATCCCATGAAATACAAATTATTGCTTGTGCAACTTAACACATTATTATTATTATTATATGTATGTATGTATCCATTTATAGGATTAGCAAGGAAAGCTAAAAAGACATTAACTATTTAAGTTAATAGCTTATCTGGTTTGTTTTTTTTAATTATCAAACAAGATTTAATTTCTAGTTTTCCACAAGACCTAGATTGTACTAATGTCAAAAAATCGTATCATATAAGTTTTAGCTTTAGAAGTCTCTGTAATCGACGGATAGAAAGACAATCTATCCCAACTACAGTATTTGGGAAGATTTTGCGAGGAATGAGAATATATCATTGTACAAGTCGCTATAAAGTTACAGTGTAAAGACGGGATTTAAAAAAGTGATCTATAGATTCAGATTGAGAACAATGTACACATATTGAAGGTATCGCGAAACCAATATGAGTCAGCACATTATCGAATGGGGGGAGATTGTTCATAAATCTCCATATGAAAATATATGGATTTTTTACCTTGTATTAGTGGCTTCCAATTCTGTTTTAGATAGTATGTCCGACTCTTTTTGGGTTTGATTGTCTCATAGGTTGATTTGACAGTAAAACCTACATTAAAGTTTGGGGTCCAAACCAATCTATCACCATGATGGTAGAGCGATGCATAATTGAGATCACATTGGTGACCATATTTGGCTCCAAAATGCTATGATAACTTGCTTGTTGCTACAAAAGGTCACATTAAGCATTGGTATTTCATGAAATGAGTTCCATTTATTGAAAAGTGGTCCCGGACCAGATCAATTTGCATCCCGATAAAGTACACGTATAGATTAAATAGTTATCCCTCCTTAGGTTCTTATTCCCACAACTTATTTGCATTTCTTTTGAGTTCAGTTTTATTTGATAAAATTTTAAATTGCTGATATTTAACTTAGTTTGATCTGTTATTTTTATTTTTGCCTATGTTTAGTTTTAGTCAAATTCAGGATTTTGGAGAATGGGTTTTAGTAATGGGTTTTATTTAGGGTATTATACAAATATAACCCTATATAATGGAGAAAGTGCAGATATAACCCTCATTAAATTTTTAGTCCAAATATAACCCTGACTATTGAATGAAAGTGCAAATATAACCTTTCCGGCATTGACTGAGTTTTTCCGGCAGTTGACTGACTTGTAAAGACCATATTGCCCTCAGATTTTTTTTAAAAAATTAATCCCAGAAAATTTAGTTTAATTAAATTCCATTTCAGGCAATTAATCCCACCACCGCCACCCCTCACGCCCAGCGCCGCCGCCGCCACCACCGTCAACCCTCAAAACTCGCCGGAAAACTCGCAAAACTCGAAGCAGCGACGAAGCTCAAAAAACTCGCAAGATTCGTCCAGAATCGGCGGAGCTCGAAGCTCGAAGCAGCGACGAATCGCCCGAGTGGAAGCAGCGGCGGACCATCCGTCTAGGGTTTCACCTC
>JAULKJ010000010.1:7872481-7888905 GCA_032355405.1 Rubia balearica
TGTACGACACTAAAAAAACAGGGACGGAGGGAGCATGATGTTTTCCTATCTCTTTGCAATTGGAAGGTGATCAAGAAAATGAAATCGAGAAAGAGTAGAAGTTTCTCTTGAGGGGGAGAGACAGATAGGGAATTCACATCAACCCAAGTGCCTTTAAGTGGGCGGACATGTAAATTTCAAAATGGGAAATGACAAACAGTCCAAACTTAAGTAGTATTTCAAATTAACTGAATTAGTACTCCAATGTTGACTATATACATCAAATTTCAAGAAAATCCAGGAACGTGAATAACAAGGCACAAATTCTCAATTTAAAAATATCACTTAATTCAAAACCCTTAATTTTTTAAATAAAATTTTCACAAAATTTTGTTTTACATAGACTAACTATTAGATGGAGTTATTTATAATTAATGTAATTAATGAGATGATTTGATGTTTGTTTTTAATTATTGTAACGAGATTCTTATAACTTTTAAAAACTTATAAAATATATCATAATTTATAAATAATTATAATTTGATTATAAAAGTTATTGAAATGAGATTTTTCATGATTGATCATTAGTCAGAGTCTAACACGAAAATTTTCTCCTTTATTTTACTTTGGGAAGAAGAAAAAAACTCAATTTACTTGCTCAAATTTGAGGCCCTACTTCTTCCAAGTTTTGCTTCCATACCCCATCAAAAATCCAAACCCAAAAAAGCTAATCACAAAACCAAAATAAATAATCTGAAAATTATACCCTCATAGTCACACCAATCGACGGTGCAGATCAGGTATTAGTTCGAAGATCCACACATCGAATGGTCGAAAAGTGCCGCTGAGGCAAGATATTTTCCAGTGCGTGGCGGTGCATGATAGTCAATGGAACACGTCAAGCAGTTAGTATTATAGAGCGCAATAGAGCGCCCCTTTATCATCTTCTTCTCCAGTATCATCCCCTCCTCTTCTATCTGGGTTCCACCGCCAATTCTGTGTATTCTCTGTCTCAATAACGAGGATTGGTACAGCCTTTCCAGGTAAATTTCACTAGCTCGGTGTTATTTCTGTTCATTTTTGGAGAATCGGAGCTAGGGTTTTGTGTTAATGGGTTCCTGAATTTGTTGGTTTGGGGTTGTAGAAATGATGGGTTCTGTTCAGTTCGTGGATATTTTTTTTGGGTTTTGCTTGGATGTGTGTTTTCACAGTAAAGATTCAGACTTGGGCTAATGGTATTGTTTGCTTTGATTTTGATAGCTTTTCTTGATGTTTTGTTGCTTTGATTTATTGATTACTTTTGTGTTGTCCTGATGTTTTGACATTAAAATATGCTATGCGTTCGAGCTATTGACTTTGTTGTAGGTGGTTGTTAATCTTCTTGTTTCGTTTGATTGAGTTTCTGGGTTATTCCGTAGTAATTAGTTTACCTTAATTTGTGTTGTTTTAGCTGAATTTGCTTCTGAAATTAGACTTCTCATGACTTGAATCATTGAACTGGTTGTCTATAGTTTAGAAGGTATTAATTTAGTTAATTAAGAATTTGGGTTTTGCCATGATTGTGAATCCTTTGAAGGTCTCAATTTATGAACCATAATGTCAAATTGTTAAAATGCTCGGTTCACTATATTCTCATATTACGTTTTCATCGAATTATTTTTTTTACTGCAATTAACTTATTATGTTTTGATAATGCAGGAAAAAACTAGTTATGGCAAGGGTTTTAGTTCAGTCTACAAATGTAACTTCTTTGGCCCCTGTTTCAAATTTTGCCCAATCCAAAGGATCTGGCAAAAGCAGAAGATCAGTTAAAATGCTCTGCATGACACGTACTACACCTTTGCGATTGAATGGTTATTCAGGGTTGCGTGCAGCCAATGCTCTGGATAATGTGGTCAGAACTGGCCAGAGTTTACATTCAAAGGTGGCGAGAACAACTACTGGACGACGAGGAAGGGGTAGTCGTATTGCTCCTAGAGCCATGTTTGAGCGTTTCACGGAGAAGGCTATCAAAGTTATTATGCTTGCTCAAGAGGAGGCAAGGAGATTGGGCCATAACTTTGTTGGCACTGAGCAGATCTTATTGGGTCTTATTGGTGAAGGCACTGGTATTGCTGCTAAGGTCCTGAAATCGATGGGTATTAACTTAAAAGATGCTCGCGTAGAAGTAGAAAAAATAATTGGAAGGGGCAGTGGATTTGTGGCTGTGGAGATTCCTTTTACTCCTCGTGCGAAGCGAGTTTTGGAGCTTTCACTTGAGGAGGCTCGCCAGCTCGGTAAGTTTTATTAACTTCTTGGATTTCTCGGTTTCCAGTAGACCTTTCCTAGATTGCTTGGTGCTTGCGTTGACTGAAGCTGGTGGTGTTGCTCTTGTTTGCACCACATTTTTCTCTGTACTGTATTGATGCAACCAATGATAATCTATACTAATTTTCTGGATCTATGCTCTCTTTGTTTTAGGTCATAATTATATTGGGTCTGAGCATCTTTTGTTGGGGTTGCTTCGTGAGGGTGAAGGTGTAGCTGCTCGCGTTCTTGAGAATTTAGGTGCTGACCCTAGCAACATTCGCACTCAGGTACTTACTGAAAACTTTCTCTTTTACAGTCCGTTCTTATATAGATTCATCAACACTGTGCACTTTTGTTTGGCTCCAGGTGATTAGGATGGTGGGTGAGAGTACAGAAGCTGTTACCCCTGGTGTGGGTGGGAGCTCCAGCAACAAGATGCCTACACTAGAGGAGTACGGTACAAATTTGACAAAGATGGCTGAGGAGGTATGGTGATATCTCCATAGAGTCTGTTGGAATAATTGACTTTTGTAATTATTCCTTGACTCTACTTCTTGTGTGTTTTAGGGCAAGTTGGATCCTGTAGTTGGGCGACAGGAACAAATTGAACGGGTTACTCAAATATTGGGGCGGCGAACAAAGAACAATCCATGCCTTATTGGAGAGCCTGGTGTTGGAAAAACAGCCATTGCTGAAGGGCTTGCTCAACGAATTGCCCAGGGTGATGTGCCTGAGACAATTGAGGGAAAGAAGGTAACTCATTTTCTGATATAGAAGAGTAATATTATCTCCTGATATTACATGTAATCGTGTTTATCTGGGAGATTCAGACTTTTAAGTTGTGATTCAGGTCATAACATTAGACATGGGTCTTTTGGTTGCTGGAACAAAATATCGTGGAGAATTCGAGGAACGGCTGAAAAAATTGATGGAGGAGATAAAACAAAGTGATGAAATCATTCTCTTCATTGATGAAGTGCACACGTTGATTGGAGCTGGAGCCGCAGAGGGAGCAATTGACGCTGCAAACATTTTGAAGCCTGCTCTTGCTCGCGGTGAACTACAGGTGAATAATTATCTCCTAGAAGTGGCTGTACTCGAATTGATGAAATGTTTTTTAGCCCTTGCACCTGAACACAGATGGCTCTGTTATTTGCTGATGATATGAGCTTATTTATTATAAGGTTCTTGTGAATTTCACATTAATTACCTGGGCTGATATTCCACTTTATTCCCCCTTAACTTTTTTCTAGCTGTAAATAAATATTACCAAATTTGTGAAGTGGTGGATGATTACGCTAGTTATCAATTTCTCACATAGGAAGGATTACTAATGTCCTGTTCTGATGGATGCAGTGTATTGGAGCTACAACCCTTGATGAATACAGGAAGCACATTGAGAAAGATCCAGCATTGGAGAGACGTTTCCAGCCAGTCAAAGTACCTGAACCTAGCGTGGATGAAACCATTCAGATTCTGAAGGGGCTTCGAGAACGATATGAGCTCCATCACAAATTACGCTACACAGATGACTCTTTGGTTGCTGCTGCCCAGCTCTCATACCAATATATCAGGTTTCTTTTTGCTATATGCTTGCATGTGTTACCCCTTAATGTATATGGTATTTCTCACCTGGGTCTCCCTCACCATGCATTTCTAGTTGGCGGTGCCCTTAAATTGGCACAGCAAATGCTCTTCTTCTATTTTCCTTGAAAAGCACTGTACCCCTTAACGGGAAACGATAGAATGTTTTCCTAAATAGATCCATGACAAGTTATATGGCTTATTATATCTCATATAGGACTAGTTATATGGCTTATTATGTCTCATATAGGACTAGTAATTGATGAGTTTTCAATGATTGTACCCTCTGGCCAATAGCGGTCTAAAACCTGCTGCTCAGCTTCTGATGCCTGACTACTGACGTGGATTTATATAACCCCCCGCCTGCAATATTTTTGTTGCATAGTAGCACATATTTGAGTGATTATTGAGTAAAATTAATTATTCCTTTTGAATCTTTTTGTTTCAAACATAGCACTACTTATCTTGCAATTAGTGATCTATAAGTAATGTGATTGTATGCCTCTGAATCTTTTGTTGCAAATATTGCACTTATCTTGCTTGCAATGGTCTATGAGTGATATAATATTTTAAGTTCCTAAGTTTTAGGTAGTATTGTAGGCCAGGATTCTATTTTTCCCCTTTTCTTGGTTGCTGTCTGAATTCTCTTTCTTGTGATTTCAGTGACCGCTTCTTGCCTGATAAAGCTATTGACTTAATTGATGAAGCTGGTTCTCGTGTGCGACTTCGTCATGCACAGGTTTAGACTGTTCTTCCCCTCTTCTTTTATTATCAATTGCTGCTTTTTGGTTGACATAACCTTCTCTTTCCTTCCATGCAGCTTCCAGAGGAAGCTAGAGAGTTGGAGAAAGAACTCAGACAGATCACCAAGGAGAAGGATGAGTCTGTCCGTGGTCAAGATTTTGAGAAGGTATTTATTATGTCTGTAGGTTTTGTTGTACATTTTTATAAGTTTTGATTGTTATTTGTTAATATGCGAAACTAAGACTACGGACCTTAAGTGGTTGCCGCCATTGTCTTTGTTAGTGATGTTATGGCTGATATCAACATCCTTTTGGTCCGATTTCTGTGACACTTATGGTCTGAATTTCTTTACAGGCAGGAGAGCTCCGTGACAGAGAAATGGATCTTAAGGCTCAAATCTCAGCTCTCATAGAGAAAAACAAAGAAATGAGCAAGGCAGAAACTGAGGCAGGGGATACTGGCCCTCTTGTTACTGAAGTGGACATTCAGCACATTGTCGCTTCATGGACTGGAATTCCGGTTGACAAGGTGTCAGCTGATGAATCTGATCGCCTTCTTAAGATGGAAGAAACGCTGCACACACGAGTCATTGGGCAGGATGAAGCAGTCAAAGCCATCAGCCGTGCTATTCGCCGTGCTCGTGTTGGACTCAAGAATCCAAACCGACCCATTGCTAGCTTTATTTTCTCTGGGCCTACTGGAGTGGGAAAGTCCGAGTTAGCTAAAGCATTAGCTGCTTATTACTTTGGCTCTCAAGAAGCTATGATCAGACTTGATATGAGTGAGTTCATGGAGAGACACACGGTCTCAAAACTCATCGGTTCACCACCCGGTTATGTCGGCTATACTGAAGGTGGTCAGCTGACTGAAGCAGTTCGACGTCGCCCTTACACTGTTGTTCTATTTGATGAAATTGAGAAGGCTCATCCCGATGTGTTCAACATGATGCTTCAGATTCTCGAGGATGGCCGCCTAACAGATAGTAAAGGTAGGACAGTTGACTTCAAGAATACACTTCTGATCATGACATCAAACGTGGGGAGTAGTGTGATCGAGAAAGGTGGCCGAAGGATTGGATTCGACTTAGATTATGATGAGAAAGATAGCAGCTACAACAGAATCAAAAGCTTGGTGACTGAGGAACTAAAACAATACTTCAGGCCAGAATTCTTGAACAGATTGGATGAGATGATCGTATTCAGGCAACTAACCAAGCTGGAGGTGAAGGAGATTGCCGACATTATGCTGAAGGAGGTCTTTGAGAGGCTAAAGAAGAAGGAAATAGAACTTCAGGTGACTGAAAGGTTCAGAGATAGAGTTGTCGATGAGGGCTACAACCCAAGCTATGGAGCTCGGCCGCTAAGAAGAGCCATCATGAGACTATTGGAAGACAGTTTAGCAGAGAAGATGCTTGCCAGGGAGATCAAAGAAGGCGACTCAGTAATTGTGGATGTCGATTCTGATGGCAACGTAACAGTTCTCAATGGCAGTGGTGGTGCTCTACCAGAGTCATTGGCCGAACCAATTCCTGTGTAAGGTCTGGAAAAGGCTCAAGGGGCTGTATGTTTTAATGCATGTCTGATAATGATGGATTGTATTTTTGATTACTGTGACAAAAGTACAGTTATAGCTTCTTGTTGAATTTTAAGATACATGTAGTGATACTAGAAATAGATGGAATTTGCTGTTTCTCAAGTTTAAATGGCTTTGAACCACTCCCAACATTACCTTTATTACTGTTCTTGAAATTCACTGCAGAAGAGGTAGGATTTGGAATGTTTCTATTTGTAGTATCAAATTTTCATCCTCCGTATTATCCTTTTACAGGATGGTTCATTTCTCTTCAACAACAAGAGATCATACACAATTCTGTTTTGTTTTCTAATATATGACTACATTACAAAAAGAAGTGTGACTAAATAGTATTTGATTAACTTATTTGGGAACAAGAAGACTCCACTTATCCAAGCTGTTACATTAGAATTGACATGTTACATTATCAAAACCTTTTCAAGATCTTCTGAAACTCTTAAAACACGTTGTAGCAGCGTTGTTTGTGAGTTGCTCTCCCTTATCCAACTGTGAAACCTTTACACCTTATGATGGCGTCGCATCCTATCCATCCATCGATCAGAGAGAATCAGAATGAGACTGCCTTTGTGTAGGGCTGACGCTTCCACCTCGACTAATCTTTAAGGCATCGAGTGCCTTCTGTATCTCCATTGTCATGGCACTGTCCACACTACCAGAAGACAGTTTCTTGTGGGACTTCTGCAGGTGGAGCTTCAAGGAGCTACTGCTCAACCCCGCGTTTTTGCCACATATCGGGCATACCTTCATTGTCGGCTTTCGCTGCTGCCACTCCATTGAAATCTTGCCCTGCAACTTCAGGTCTAGGTCCAACAGGATCTTGGCAAATCCATCATTAGGCTGCGCTCGCCGGTGCACTTGCTTCAAAGTGTTCCAAGCTTCCAGTAATGTGTACTTTCTGCATATGCAAAGATATTTTCTGCTCTGTTACCTAAATGCATGGTGTAAAGTTTGATCTAATGTATCAAATTCATGAGGCGACACTTACTTCCTGATCATAAGGTATGCAAGAACCACTGTAGCGCTTCGACTTCTGCCTTCAAAGCAGTGAACAAGAACCTTTCCGCCTTTTTGTTCAACATGATCTATGAAGTCATGTGCATCTTTGAAAATATCGCTGATGATTGCATCTTCATTGTCATTAACCTATGAACAGGCTATATATTAGCATAACAGAGAACTAAGCTTTTCCTATGACTGAAAAAGAAAGAAGATGAAATAACACTTACACAAAAATTCTTGTACTGAAATAATGCGGGAAACTGGGAATCTGACTGCCCGATTTCATTAGCACACAAGCATAGGACGTGTGTGATTCCTAAACGTTGCAGAGTGTACACAGATCTTGCACCGAGTGCCCCACCTATGAACAGGCTGCTTGAAATCATCGAGGGCTTTTCCGTGTTAGCAGCATCAGATATCAAAGCTATTCTCTCAAGAATGTGCTCAAGCCTGACCTATTATTTCACCACAAAATAAATATTTGATTTAGTATTAACCATACTCATTAATATTCGCAAAGACGATAAATTGTTTAATCACAAAAATTACCTTCAGCTCATATGCATCGACTACACAGGCATTATCACTTCCCTCGAAGAATCCAGTAATAAAATTGTTCTCCTGGCACAATTTTACCGCCTCACTCCTCAGTGTTTCATGCCACTGTTCTAACTCTTTATTTAATTCCATATCCACCTGAAACAGAATACCAAAGAATTTATAGTCAGACTTTTATCTGCTAAACAAGCTTTGGATTCCTTTCAAAGGCCATGTTAAAAATCCCAAGTTCAACAAAGGCAATGCAGAAATAGTAACGAATAGAAGCACATAATCTTGACCTCGGGTTAGGTGGATCCATACGACACATAGGCAACAAATAATTGTAATACATATTACAAACCTTAGCGAATTTGTGAAAATCACGGAGCCTAGATGTCAAACGCTGGCTGTGTAGGGGTTCTCCGGTCCCTTTACTGAACTTTCCGTGCGAACTATCGCGAATGCATGAAGAGGCTGTATCGAAGCTATCTCTACATCCTGGAGGCGACAATCTAGTGTATGAGCTCTGTGGTTCGGCCTCATTTACATCTGGGTTATGCTCTCCTCCATATCTTTCCTTACCAGATGGAGAAGGATAATGGGTAGCCAGCGATGGAGACTGCGGAACCATGAAATCTTCTTGGTCCAAGTCCCCAGAAATTCTACTGGTAATGTTAAGAAACGTTCGCAACAGGCTCTCCAATTTTTGGTTCAAAGTAAGTAGGAAAATGTGAAACCCTTGCAAGTCCCTCAGTGCAGCCCGGAATCCACTGCGAAATCTGTGAACAACTGACTGCATGTCAGCTGATGAAATGTTAGTTTTAATCTCTGAACCAACTGGTGGAGAACCAAGCTTTCCAGATGATATTTCATACAAGAGTTCCGATGCATATTCAGAACTATTGATTAGGAGTTCCACCAACTTGGGATAGCTTTCTTGGTCATTTCCACGTTTTCCAGCAGGTGGTCTACGAGGAACCCCAGAGTCTATAGCCACAATGTGGAAATCAAGACCTGGTGATTCATTTGAACCTTGACTTCTGACACTCAAATTGCTAGTATTAGGGGATTCCATGATGTCAGACAAATCAGACCTTTGTGACACTAGAACAGGAGCTGGAGGGGCCAATCTACTATCAACAGAATTTGCCCTTCGTTCTTTTTGAAGCGCTCGAATGACTTTGGGACGATATCTGTTGATGGCTGAATCAAAGGCAGCCTCAAGTGCATCCATATTTTCTGCAGCCATTTTGTCAGCCAACAACAAGTTGGCAGGATTTCCACGCCACCAGAGATGGCGACAGGGAAGCCGGTCTTCATTTCTAATAACAAGATCCAACATCAGAACCCTGCCAAGGGCAGCTGCAGTTTTCTCTGCAGCTTCCCGAGTCTCAAATGCAGTCGAGCTTTCTATTAGAGGGGAACCATGTATATAGCTGCATAAAAACAAGAAGTAAAAATTCCTTAATGATCAAGCAAGAAAACAAGAAGTTAAAGCATTCACTTTCCATGCAAGAAAAGAAAGAAAAGAATTACGTATTTCACTCACTTCATCAGTAATAGACATCGGCTGAGTTCAAGAGCTTCCAGAAGCTCTGAACATGTCATTTCACCAGCTTCATCTCCTTCTGCAATAGCAGCATCTTTTGCCTTTTCGGCAGCTTCCTTGATCTGCAACCACTCCGGACAACTATGCTGGATTACTCTAGCCTGCAAAGTTTAAGATGTGGAAGAAAATGTCACACTTCAGTCTCGGAATATGAAAAGAAAATGACTGCTCAAGTAAGAGTAACAACTTGTGGAGTTCGAACACCTAGCCACTTTGCATATTCATAACCAAGGCGCTCTGATTGGGTAGCCATTCTAGAAGACGTTATCTTTATAACAGCCGCAGCCTCTCTGGGAGAAGATTCGTCATTTTCAGGTTGGTTGAACAGCGCAAAAAAGACAACACCTCCTGAATTAACAGTGACCTGTATCAAACATTTAGTATTATTTGTAATAGTAGAATTCCATCCAAAAAGAAAAGGAATGGTTACATAACAAAAGAAAGGACCAACTAATAAGCATGAGATCTTTTATATAGTACGCATAGTTTGCTTTATCATCATCAACAAAAACAAACATTAGGAAATCATTTCTATTATTGATGAATAAGGATATTTCACAGTTGTCTAGTTGTAGTAAAAGGAACAGAAAACCCCAGCACTATACACAAGATACCCAAATGATTTCAAATGCATCTGTTTTCAGTTCAACTTTGATGGGAAACTGATGCATACTGACAAGTAATGGAGCTTCACATACCTCTACGGCTTTATTCATTTCATCCTCAGACTGTTCAGCAGTACTGTTACTATGTTCAGTGTGATGAAGCGACGAAAGCATATTCCAGGAAAATGAGCTTGATTCAATATCCAACATTGCGGCTTTTCCAAGTCTTTCCCACAGACTACCTTCTGTAACTTGCTCAGGAGGGGAACATTTGACATCAACACTTGTCTCATCTAAACTGAATTCATGAAAATTAAACAAGACATTAGAACTGGAACAACAAATTCAGGAACTAGGACAGTATAAAAATAACAGTCAACTTTATGCAGATGTAAAATGTTCAGCAACCAGTTTTCCCAATCAAACAATACAAACGACTATCTAGGACAATCAACGTACACTCACAAGAAAGATTGCCATCCTAATAAGATACTACATTCTGGACAATGACATTAATTTTAAAATTAACAGCAATCAATCAAGATCACAAAATCATAACAATGTGGCTAATTCATTATCTATTTAAATAAACAGTGAAATGAAATATGATCAACCTCAAGGGCATACTAGTGATTGTCTGAGGTCGGTGGGGGAACCCGGAAGAACGATACTTGCCACTTCGCTTACGAACAAGCTCAAGCCATTGCGCGAAACGGTATGCAGGCCCCGCGGTAATGTCCCCCAACATGTACAACACCTGCAAGACTCATCCGTAACCACCATTAGTTTACTTACAACCCCATCAAACAAAAAAATACAAAAACACTGAATCAATGATGATGAAACTAAACAACAAAAAGACAGACCCTGGAAGTGACAGTGAGGGGCAAAGGGGCATCAGGTTCCTCAGATCCCAAATCAAATTCCTTCTCCTCTTCTTCAGCTTCTTTCTGCATAGACCCCTTGTACATAAATCCGGGTATCCAAAAAAAAATTCTGAGAAAAATGAGGACAGCCCAGATCGGTATAATCACTTCAAATCAAGAAAAGCGCATAAAGCTTTGATCTTTGCATTACACTACGAAATCCCTTCAAGTACAAGAGGGAATTCTTTCAAATTTCAAATGCACTCAATCAATTGACTAGTACTGCCTGATATAGTATACTATGTATATCTTTCTGAAAAGGTAGGAAACATTGGAAATATAGAATACACATTGATGCGTACCTGAAAAGTGAAAAGTGGCTCCTTTTTATGGTTGTCCATTTTCTCTTCTTTTTCGGGACAATGGGAATGTGGATTTTTTTTATGCCTTGCTTTGAGTTTGGGGGATTAGGAGAAAGACCCGATCTTTTTCTTTTGTTTTTGGATTGTTCCCGCTTTTTTCTCAAACAGTTGATGCTTGAGACTGATGGAGAAGATGGTTATGGACGTTTTGAATCTTTTTTAAGAGAAAGGAGAAGAAGAAGAAAGACCATCCCTTTTTCTAATTAAATTAACTATAATAAATTCCAGGAATCTTACTCTCAAGTTTAAATAGTTCTACTCCCTCCGTCCCTCTATCTATGTACTACCTACCTTATTTGGTGTCCCTATAATATTTTGTTACTTTCATTTTAAACAAAATTTTGAATGTAAAAAAAAATCGTTCACAACTATTTTTATGCTATTTTAATGACATAAAAATGAGATTTTTTTTATGGTAAGACAAAAACAGAGGAACAGATGAAGTAATTTTTTAAGTTTCATAAAAACAAATTTTTGTTTAAAATGTTAAAACTAATACTCCCTCCGTCCCAGCTTAAATTAACTAGTTGTTTTTTTGCACTTTATCCAAGACACATGTTTGACCATTAATATGTTCACCTACGTATAATAACGGCAAATACAAAGTTACTTTTCGAAAACTACTTGTTGCGACGAATTGAACAATATCACATATATAAGTATTATTGTTCATATATTTATTCAAATATACGGTCAAACTCTATTGCAGAATAGTGTCCAAAAAGCATCCTTATAAATTAAGCAGGGAGAGAGGGAGTAGTGAATTTCAATAATGTACTTCTTGTGTGTTCCTATGAGGGAGTAGTGAATTTCAATAATGCACTTGTTGTGTGTTCCTATTTAGTGTGCATACTTAATTGAGTGAATTTTATAAAACATCGTCATACTTTCAAAAAGTGCTAAACACAATATCAATCTTTAAAAAATTCAGAAAGTCTTACCATATCTACATATTCATTTCAAAACGCTGTATTCCCTTTATTTACTTTACTACCAGAATTTCAAACAGCTCCCAACTTTTTAAAATATCCACCATTGCCCTCTCCCTGGAACTTCCCCTAGTTTCTCAAGATTTTCCCTTCTTGACGCCCTTTTCCCCCCGCAGCAGCAATAAAATATGCAAATCCAATTCTTCCACAGAAATAATGGTGGGATGGTGTTGCCAGCTCAATGGAGGATGATAACCCTTTAATGAGATGAAATAATCCAACAAATAAAGACTAAAATATCCTTATAAATATCATCTGAATTGTGCTTGACCATAACTTAGCTGATTTAATAGACATAACGAGAGATGAGTTTGACTTGCCTCATTAACTAGTTTGATGGCTAGAATTGGTTGGGGAAAAAATTTAGTGGTCATAGTGGACCCATTGAAATAGTTCACTGATCACAATGCACAAAGGTAAAAAAAATGAAAAGATAATTTGTCTATGTCACAAAAATGGCACGTGACGAGATGGAGATGAGTTTGAGCTATGACAAATTGATCTGACTAAATGGCATTGTCACTTCCGTTTTAAAGGTCTAGTGATTTAATGACCAAAGTGAGACGATCGAGATTGTTTCATTGCCACAAAATCGTTTGCCCTTATTGATATAGAACTTTGCATAAGGATATCCATTTTTTTACTAGTATGGTAGTACCATATTTTTCTACTAGTCACATAAGGATATCCATTTTTTTGTTTATATTCTGAAAAATTATTTTTCAATTAAAAGTGTGTATCATTTGTTACTATTTTAATTTAAAATAATACTCTCTCTTCTTCTTCTTTTTTATAAAGGATACCTTTAGTACATAAATATTTTTTAAAAAAAACCAAAAACCGAATATGAAAAATTAATTAAAAATTATTATCATTTTGGCCATTTTCTCTATAAATGGTCAGGTATAAACCAATGCATGATGATACTTTCTGCTTCAAAGCTCAAGAAAACTCAGCTGATGGAAAATAAAGAAGGAACAATACAATTTACACAAACCTCTTCCATTATGTAGTTCAGTTCTTTTGCAAGTACATCTCAAAAGATTGCAAAAAACAACTTGAATATTTTCACTCACTGAATCTTCAATTTCCTTTTTTTTTCAAGCACCCCACAAAAAATCCCTACTTACACCACCTTTGAATATATTTACTCTTTTGACCACTTCCCATTCTTCAGAACACTTCTGGCAATGGCCTGCCTTGCAAGAATGACTGGAACAACACCAGCGATCTTTCCGGCTGTGAAAATGGAGCTTCGTGAGAAGCCCCTCTTATCGTCGCAAATGATAGCACATTACCATACACTTGTGTCCATCCACCAACCTATAGAACACGAAAAAATGACAGGAAAATGCCGATTATGAAATGAAAGTACAACTATGATCTATAATTTTCACAATAGCACCCTAACTATTCTGAAACAAGACTACTCTTTCATTTTACCTGCTGGCCTGCAAACCAAACTCGGTATGGTGTGGTGGTGTTCAATTTCATTTGCTTCGCGAGTCGATGGACAAGAGTTCGGCTCCCGGTTAGTGGAATAACAGAATCCTGATCACCACTGTAGCCAAGTATTTGTTCAGCATTAGCTAAAATTTACAAAAATGCTAGCAGTAAAAAAAATAAAAATAGAAATGGATTTTACCTATACACCAACACTTTGATTCCTTCCTTCACAAGTGAACCCACAATGGATATTGTAGGTATCTCCAAGTTAAGCACTTCATAATCCAATATCCTGTTAAAACAAAACTCTTAAAATTTAGTACAATATTTTAGAACATAACTCTGCATAAACTAACATGGCTCCAAGAAAAAAAGAGAGTTATTCAAGAATGAGAAAATTACTCGCTGCAAACGAGCCATTTGCGCAGTCCTACGAGCTTAGCGTGAAGTGCTCTCTGCACATCTTGTCGGTTTAAGTAATTCACAGTTTCATCTTCTATGCAAACATCTATAGTGTCTTCATTTTGCTGCTCCAAAAAACAGAGTTAAAATGGATAAAAACCACATCTAAGAAACTACAATAAAGAAGTGAGACAGTGCAAACAAGCTTACTTGTGGTCTTGGATTAATGATCTTGGACTGGGAGAGAACAGATGAAATGCAGACATCAAGTGTAACATCATATTTGTCCACGAACCGGCTGGTTTCTATGGTGACTTGGTTCATAACCCTCGAACAAACAGGTGAAACAGAATCTCTATAGTACTCGCTAACATATCGTGAATAGTTACAATATGAAGTGAACAATCTGAACGTCGAATCTGATATCAGTCCATGAGACCAAAAGTACTCAGCTCTAGAGTTGAAGTCTGTGGCATATTCAAGAACTGGATTCCCCAGCTGAAATGAATCAAGCATTAACAAAGCAAAAGACTATCAGTTCAGTTTTTTATCGTACCTCACTTTTCAGCCTTAAACTATCAATCATTCTTTTATCAATTGTAAATTTATAATCATATTCAAACACTTACAGCAATGCCTTTCAGATTGAAGAGCTTTTCCTTTTTATTGAACTGAATCATGAGTTGAGCAAGTTGAGGTATATAGTGACCTAATGATGGAATCAGACCAAAAAAATATGTGTGACAAACTAGAAACAAAGAATATTAATTAGCAACAGTTTTTGGCCTTTTAACTCATAAACAAGGTTTTTAACATACCTGCATAACTTTCTCCAGTTATAAACAAATTCCTGTTCATATACTGAGGGAATTTGAGGAACCAATGCTGCAAGAACACAAGATTGTCCCTAGCTGAACAGAAATCATGCCAAAAAAACAAACTTTAAGATAAAAGAAATTATACATTTTAAAAAGGGAAAAAAGCTCACAATCTTTCTGCAAAAGTACAATCTTTTTAAAAAATGCAGGTAAAACAACTCCACCTTTTCTCCACATACCTGTAATTTCATCACTCACAGAATCATAGGAAGAGGAATCAGTTGCATAAGAGAATCCCACCCCAACTGGTGTCTCCAAATACAGCATATTCGCCTCTGCATTCAATCCCATTTCAGCATGAAAAAACCAAGAAACAAAGACCATAATTCATGAAAAATAATTATCCAAAATCCTACCTTTATTCCAGCTATGCAGATTTCTAACAAGAACCTGCCCATTTGGCCTAAAGGGTCCATTTTCAGAGAATGCACCTACGCCAAGGGAAGAACAACCAGGTCCTACAGAGCCACAGGAGTAAAATCAAAGGAAAATTCCAGTGTATAATGGCAGAAAAAGGAAGGAAAGAAATGTGCCATACCTCCATTCAACCACAAGACCAAAGGCTTAGAAGTGGGATCAAACTCAGCCTCAGCAAAGTAGTAAAAGAGGGCTTTTCCTTTTTTGTCATCCACAGTAACATAGCCTGAGAATTGTTGGAACCCAACTTGTGGTTGGCCAGGAAGCTGAATGATTCTGTCAGGGTGATGAGCAAATGAAGATGCAGATTCCAGACCAAAACACAGCAGAATATACAGCAAGAAGATGAGCATTTTGGTAGTTTCTTGCTTCTGAATCCACAGATTCAACAAATGTTTTTTTAAAGATTTATGAAACAGAGATGAGATAGGGCAGCGGAGGTGAGGAATATATAGTGTTGTTTTAGCTATAGTGGGAAGGCATGGAGTTGTAATTAGGGACAATAAACAAACAGCATGCCTGAGGTGATTAGTACACAATTTTGTTTATGGTACTAGTAATCTTTTTTTTTATAAGCAGGCCTGAAATTAGCAAAATCATGATTTGGATATGGTGGAAGATTGTCATTGCACTCAGGAATTCTACACCAAATAGATGAAATACTTGTGTTTTTTTTAAATAATAAAGAATACACACTTCTACGGTCTAATTACTGTCTACAATCTGATAGAGTATTAATGTTCACTATATTGATATTTATATAAAAACGTTCATTTTACGTTTGATAAATACGAGTATGTGTCAAGATTTTAATCTTAAATTTTAACATCTAATTTACTGATATATAATTTAATATCAGTGTCAGGGCGGAGCAAAAAATTTATTTTTGGTGGGTCGCATATTAATTTGATGACTCTGTTTATGAAGATACTGTTAAAATTTTGAGAAAAATTTAAATAGAGGGATAAAGTGGATCTAAAAAAAAAGTCCGTCTCTTGAAAGACGGTCTTTCCATAAGTCATGGAAACACCAAGGTTTAAAGTGTAAATTAGAAGAAATCAA
>JAULKJ010000010.1:7892100-7904550 GCA_032355405.1 Rubia balearica
AAAGATAAGGGTACACACGACAACCAAATGCATTGAATTTGATGTATATGGGAACTTAGACATAAATGATTCAAATGGTGATCGTCCACCAAGAATAGGAGTGGGAAACTGATTAATGGTATAAATAGTTACATCAAAGGCATCGGGCTAGTGGAAGAGAGGAACATGTGAGTGGTATAAAATAGACGAGCCCATCTCGAAAATGTGACGGTGCTTACGCACATCCCGACTGTCTGCTCAGGAGTATATAGGTAAGAAATCTGATGATAAATGCTCTTTGTCTAGAAATGAGAGTGTGACCATTTACAAACTCGGTCCCTCTATCACTCTGAAAAACCTTAATGGTGGAAGAGAACTAGTTCTCCACAAAGGCCTTAAAGTGACGATAAACATCTCAAAATTCATATTTGCGGTGTAGTGGATAAAACCATTAGAGCCGAGAATGATCATAAGCACAATAAGAGAAACCATCCACAGATACAATGGGGGAGGATCCCCATAAATCAACAATGAACTATATCCAGTACTCTGGCAGCACGTTTATCATTTGCATGAAAAGATAAACGTTTCCCATTAATTTTTCCACACGCATCACAGATGATAGGTTTAGGAAAAACCGATGAGACAGATAAGGATTTAAAAACACACAAACTAGAAATAACAGATGACGGAACATGACCAAGTCTAGCATGCCAGGTTTCAAAAGATGCACATAACTTTTTTGATTCCACAATAGACAATAAAGCAGATGCACCGTAGTAAATAACATAAAGCTCATTTTCACTATGACAATGACCTAAAGTTTACCTAGTGATTTTATTCTAAATAATAAATGAGCGATCATCAAAGCATACAACGGAGTTTAATCCTGATTTAATTTGCTAATTGAAAGAATTTTTTTAGCGATATCAGGCACAATAAGCACATCATAAAGAGATATAAACTTAGAAATCCAAGATTCATCAACATGAGTAATAGGGAATGGAAAACCCTTACCAACAACGATACGGTCAGGACCATTATAGGGTGTCACATGATCAACAACTGACATTGAACGATTTGTAGAGGTGTTATTAAAGTTCCGACCAATAGCAGTAAATTAGTAATAGTTACAATAATAGGGAATTGAGAACCAAAATGCCTTTTATCCTAATACAAAATTTTGGGAGACAAAAATGCCCCTTTTCCCCGCCGCTGTTATGCACCACCGCCACTGCTCCACCACCTTTGCCACCTTGTAACCGCCGTCGGCACCGCCACCCTGAGGTGGTCCCTGCGCTACCAAACCTACCACTACCCTATCCTCACCACCTCACCACTCATCCCTGCCATCGGTCATCGACTACCGGTCTCGCCACCCGGCCACCCACCCATCCTTAGCCAAAACACCTCCTTTGTTCAACCCAACCCCACCACCAGCCACCCCGCCACCTAACTCTACCACCAGCCAACCTTCCACTGCTCCACCACCACCACACCTCATTTATTCAGCCTCGCCCTCCACCTAAGTCCACCATCACCTTTCGTCCCCCTCTGCCACCTAAACCTACTGCCTCCCTCATCGAAACCCTCCTCTAGCCACCTAAACCTGTCACCACGCCCTTGTCGTAATTCTAGCCCCGTCGAAACCCAAGCCTTGTCCCATCACCTCTCCCTTGTCGAAACCCTAGCCCCATCGTTGTTGCCGCCCCAGCACCCCTGCTTGCACCTCTCTCCCGCGACCACACAGTCGCACCCAAACCCAAACCACCACTGCCTACCTAAACCCAAGCCGGTCCATCACCACTGGTCACCCGGAACCCAATCCCTCTGTGGTGCCACATACGACGCCACTTCGTCTAGAGAAAGGATTCAACGCGACGTTGAAAAAAAAGGAGAAAAGAATTGGAGAAAGGAAAAGAAGGGAGGAAGAAGAAGGAATTGGTGGAGAGGAAAGAAAGAGAAGGAGAAGAGGAAGGAAAATTAGGGTTTAGAGGCATTATACACCTTTCTTATTTATTTTTTTCAAAAGGGTAAAATTGTCATTTTAATAAAATTCGCCCTCAAACTGCCGGAAAGGGTAAATTAACATATACACTAACTATCTAGTGTTTTATTTGCTCTATCAATTATTATATATATCTTTATAATGTAGGTTTATACATACACTTTTCTCTTAATTTGAATGGTCTAGAGAGTGACAATGCTTAGTTGCTTGTAAATTGTAACTTATAATTTCTTTTGATAATGAGAGATTAGAATCCATTCTTCTTCCTTCTTGATGATGTAAAATCTCGTTTATTTTAACTTTTTTCCTGGGGTTGTCCTACAGTAATCTGGCGTATATGGATTGTTCATGTCCTTAATATGGTATAGCAGAGTTTGATTCTGCCCATCCCCGAACTACTAGAATTGTTTTTTTTAAACACCTGTTATGATGGGGTGTTTGGTAGAGGATTTAGTAATAAAAAATAAAGATACAAAAAGAAGAGGGAGACATAAACCTTACATCTGTGAATAAATGCTAAGAATCCTTGAACTATACAAAAATAATATTGTTGTTTACATTGGCCAAGCCTTAGTACAAAATATTGAAATAATACTCATTTATTGATTCATTTATTTTTTTGAAGTACAAATGACTCTGTTTCTACCTGGAACAATACCTCGTTTCTACCTAAAATGAAATCGTGGTACTGAAGATACAAGGTTTATTGAAAGTAAACACGTTGAAATAATACAGAACTGAACTTGAAACATTTAAAACTTGCTTTCTTCAAACCTAAAATGTAACCTTCTACCAGAGACTCCTTGTAAATGCCCGCGGTAAAACCAGAAGACAATGAAACTGAAGAGACCAGCCCAGAACACACAACTTTCATTGAAGGTACAAGTAATCAGATGAATGCAAAATCTTCGTTAATGTAGGATGGTATTTTTTATACAAAATGACTACATTTCTCACTGGAACTATACCTCACCCTTCACTACCCAAACAAAAAATATATTACAAAATCCAAGAATGTTCAAACAAACATGAAAATAAAGTAGAAGAAAAGCTACTCCCAGCTAACTACAAATGGCTCATGAGGAATTGTCGGACTCGGCACCTGACCTGCCACTAGAAATAGATGCCGCCTGCTCTATTTCCCTGCGGGATGCCTCCCACAGCTGCTGCTCAATTCCCAATTTTCTAAGCTCCATTAGACCTCGTTCAACTGCAAACACATGAAATGCATGACTGTTACACGTAACACAAACAAGCTGCAAACCATTACCAGAACCTTTGTATGTAACTGTAATGTGCTCTGATTTTTGGGGCATCCAAAACAATTGAACAGGTTGAGGTACAAAACACACTTATCGACGTGGTATTCACAAATGAAAAGTATAACCGGTAGCCGTATGGATGAAAATTGTAGGCAGCAGCTTTATCAGTATCAATTTGTATGCAGCAATTTACTTTGAGGGTAGAAAGATGGAGAGTAAAAAAAGAGGAATACCATCAACAGCAGAGTGTGACGTTGGCGATTGTGAACTATGACCAATCCAGAATTGAAGTCTCTCTTCAGCAATGTCATCTTCTACACCATGAACTTTAGCTCTTCTCCAGAAGTATGTAAGCCAAGCCTGCTTAGAAGCACAAAAGATCAGTCAGTTAGCATCAAATGGTTACATAATTACTTCAACAAATCATCATAACACAGCCACAAATGCTAAATCCACTGTTAAGGCGTGTGTCTCAAAAACCATAGAATAATAGACGGTGTAAGTGTGGAGGGCCATTATGCTCTTTCTGTGGTACCACGGTGTGTGTTTATGAGTGTATAACAATATGAGTCATACTTTGAACATTAGAAAAATATTAAAGGGAACGTAATGGTGCAAATGTGGAGGGCCATTTTGCTCTTTGTGGTACCACAGCGTGTGTTTATGTGTGTATAAAAAGATGTGTCATACTTGAACATTAAGAAAATATTAAAGGGAATACCTCCTTAAAGTGGACATCTTCTGCTTCTTCATGACTTAATTCTGCAAATAAATAACATCGCATGTTAATTGTTGAAAGTAATACTTCTCTTTTACCAAACAGATGTGTCCACCATTCACAATGCAATAACTATCAAATTCTGGTCATTAAGTTTCAAAGATTGTGGTCCCAAGGACATTAGTTACACTTTAACAGATGCACCTATCCATGGCAGGTAACACATCTTATAAATGGAAACATAATAGTGCATTAACCACATAGCGTGAAGAGGTGATGTAGCTTTCACACTAATAGCGCTATGAGAAAAATAAAAAGAATAGGCAGAAGATATTTTACCAAATGCCTCCAAATATTTTGTTTCAGCAGCTGATTTAGGGTCTGCGAGTCGGGGAAAAGAGGAAAGTTAGGTGAACAACCACTTTTAAGTTTAAAGTCAGTCTCCCATAAATAAAATTCTGACAAGATGCAGTAAGTAGAGGTACAGAATCGAGTTGCTAAGGGTAAAAATGCAGTTAATATGCAAGCTAAAAATGTCCCTGACAAACTGTTTAGGACACTATTACTTATTAAATAATGACATGCATGTTTTCACATAGATCTAAAAATAAAATAAAAACAGCTAGGCCAAGACTAGCATGACAAGCTTTGGCTCATCTGAATCACATTGTGTTATTTGATAACATAGCTTTGCAATGCAAATATTTTGACCCTTCAAATAGTGAAATGGATGAGAAAGAAGGGAAACATACAATTCTAGCTATGATGCCATCAATAGTTGAATAAATTTCTCCAACCTCAATATTGCATGAGATGAAGACCAGTCTCAATTTGACCTGAATATTAAAATTCATTCCGGTACACTTTACTATTTGACTCTATTCACTAGCCAACTTTGGCCATATATTTGAATAAATATATAAATAATAATATTATCGCGTGCGATTGTGTTGGATTCATCGTAACAAGTAGTTTCTAAATATCAATTTTTATTTGTCGTTAATATACGTAGTTAAACATATTAACGGTTAGACATGTTTCTTGATAATTTTTGAAAAAGATTCTGTGAAATTTGACCTGGGACGAAGGGAGTAGGTGATTCAGATTCATGAGTGACCAGCACCCCACATTAAAGAAAACTGTTTGTCAGAATACAAAATATTCCTCCTTGACACTTCCTTCAAAAGTTGAACATCCTAAGTTAGTTGAATAAATGGATCATATCTTGCAATTGTATTCACTTAAAATTCGAACATAGACAGTGATTTAAGAGTTCTAAATACACTGACAGTTTCAAGTAAATTCCACATTTGGTCACTTATATTATCAAATACTATATTTAGTCCTTTAAATCTCAGATAACGTATTCCGTACCTTCACCAAATTCAGTTCCAAAATTTTTCAGTGATACTTATATGAGTTGACTACCTTACTAATCAAGAAGTTTAGAAATTAATAGCTGATGTTCAACTTAGAGAATTTACATCAATTAGTAAGTTACATGAGACAGCTCACAGCTGTAACATTCAAAGATTTTGCAGCAAAAGTTATGCCATAGAATCAAAAGTTGGAAACCACATGTGAGACTAAAATAACTGTTTTCAACCGAGGGACTAAAACGTTATTTGACAACATCTGAAGGACTAAAAATGGAATTTTCCCGATATATCGAAAAAGAAGTCTATATAATGAAAGAAGTAATCAAACTGCGCCTTCAAAATGCATGCCCACTAGGCGAACCCTACATTTAGCCACTTCCCTAATGATAAAAAAAAAACATTAATCTCAGAGCTGGCTTCTAAAATAGGTTGACCTCATTGTTAGTATAATATAGAGCGCATAGTTTTGGATGATTAAGTTCAAAAAACAAAAACAATGTAATGAAGCAGTGAGCTACTGTTATTCTCAATACTCCTATAACAAAAAAAAAGCGTTCCATTTCTAAATATCAGATAATATTCAAGTGAACTATAAATAAGAAAACAACAAAAGTGGATGACTGAACATACCCAAGAATGTTTGCCGAAGCAAACTTGACCGTCGGTCTTGGGCTAGTGCTATCACAACAGCATCCTCAACCTTGATGACAAAAGAATAGGACAATAATTCAGGATCATAATACTGGGCTATAGAATAGACCAAGCCATTTGAATTTCACAAATAAAAAATCCAGCCACCACTATTTGCCAGGTAAAACTGGTTTGGTTTCAACCGAAAAAGAACAAAATTTCTATCCTATGTGTAATGGGTTATAGGATCATAATTCTCCACCATGTTCAGTCAACAGTCATTTATATTTAAATATAGCATTTAATCTTTATCATTTCATTCCAAGTATTTAGGGTTCCCCTTCTTCTTCTCCTCCCCTTCCCCTTCCCCTTCTCACTCCCATTTAATTTGTATATGTATTACCAGCTCTATGTATTATACACCTTTTATGTAAATGTCCAAACCATCTCAGACTCATTTCCCTCTTCTTCTATTTCCATAAATTGTTGCTATTTGCTTTACACGTATTAGAGCAATACAAATTCAACTTGCATTCTTACACTTTATTTTTTTGAAAAACAACTAGTGAATGGTCATGGGTGGTAAAGATATGACTTAGAATCAGAGTAGCTTTCTAGAATCCTAAAGTACTACAGATTTGGTGGAGCACCAGAGAGGGAGAGACAAGAATCAGGTCAACATAGGTATTGGAAAATTTGTATCTAGTGAAAGACTTATAAGAATAAGTAAATAACGACCTTCAGTGAAGATAGTTCCCTTAAGCCCATTTCAACTGAAAGCATACTCTCAATATTTCCTTCCCCTGTTAGATCACTCAAATCACGTACATGTTTGGTTCTTCTATCAGAATCATCTCCGCCTGATGATGTCAGAGACAATAACAGCCCATTAACAATTGAAATAGACATACAGTTAGTGACTGAGATACATTAGAAGATCGGTAAAAGATTACAGCCGTAAGAAATAACAGATACCGGTCCAGGACTCTTCTCTGGCCTTTTGGCCAGCAGAAATGACAACTTCAAATGGTAGGGGTGCTAAAGAAGACCAGTGCTCATACTTTGAAGCTGCGACATCAGCACAAATACCTTCAAGGCAATTCAAATTAAAGAACACGAAGTCAGCTAATCATCAAAACTTTTCCCCAATAACTTAAGTGACAAATCACCGAGGACCAAAGATCCGAAGGAGTAACAATAATTATTCTAGACAACTAAAAGCAATATAAACTGAGTTGCAAGAACTACAGATAATTATGGATAATGAAGACAAATGAGAAAGTTAAAGATTGCAGTAGCTGAAGGAACGCTTTTTGCTAGAAGAATAATGTCACAAAGTGAATTACCATACTGTACAGCTAAGCTCCAATAGCGAGCGAGCCAACATCTCTTTAGGACAACCTCTTCCTAGATTTTCAAATGAACAAAGCGCAGCCCAAAGAAACCAAAGGGGAAGAATGTTAGGAATCAAAGATTCTACACTGTGCATTAATTAGCAACAAGTAACATCAGATTTTGTAAAACTACCATTTCTTCATGAGTCAAAATCATTCTTTGTGTCATTACTCGCAGGGCTTTAGCTTCAGACTCAGCTTCTCTCTGCTGCTCCACTGCATTATTGGTCTCCTCTTTTAAGTTCTGAACCAGCCAACCAAGATAATATACAAATTTATTTCTGTCAAAATATCAACTAGATGAATCTAGAAAGTAGTATTTGCTAACCTCAATCTCGGCTTGAAGGGATTTTATTTCTTCATTTCTCCCATCCTTTGTTTGTTGAGCAGCTTTAAGAGCGGCCTAGGAGAAAAAGTAAAGGGGCATGAGATAGGAGGAAAAAACATAATTTTCCTTTTGACAGGATCCAAGATCAGCAATAGACTTGAGAAAAACAATAAACAAAGGCATCTGCAGTGTAAATGGAGAACGAGCATGCACAGCAGAGCATGGTATTAACATTTATTCCAGTGGGTCCTGTGGTCAGGGAGTGCTTTAAGAACATTTATGGCAGTAATAAATACTTCCAATTACCTCTCTTTGTCGGAGAGCTGCTTCTTTCCTGAAAATAGTTGTAGACCGAATTAAATTGTGGATGAGAAGAGTTATGCATCACTAGTGATACAGATATTACCTTGTCGCTAACTTGGCTTCCATAGAAACCCCTTCACCATAAAAAGCAACCTGATAATAAGGAAACCCGTATATTAGAAACAACATGAATGTGTAAATGGAAGGAACCGAATCTGTAGGAACAGATGAGAATAGAAGATTACAAGCTGAATTTATACGCAATACCTGTTTCTCTAACTCCCGTGCCCTGTCCTCTGCTTCTTGACGTTTTTCTTCTGCACGACGAAGCTGTAGAATTTATTAGCTCCTAAGTATATACCAAACTTAATGAGTAGCTTTCACTTTCCCTCAACCTTTAAGGCCTGGGAAATTCAGTACAGATAACAACAGAAAGAAACAGTATAAGAGAAGGGGGGAACAGAATCGCACCTTATCCTGAAGAACATCATTCTCTTCTTGTACCATATCGAGCTGCAATCAAATTTGAACTGATTTTAATTGTGCAGGATGCCACAATGTGCAAGCTAAAAGTAAACTACCTTCCTATCACTTTTAGATCTTCATAACTCTAATCATCTCTACCAAAACATTCATGCAAAATGGAAAATGAATTACTTACTTCATCACGAAGAGCATCATCGTGTACATTTGAAGAACCCTTCAAAGCACTGCGCCCGACATCTGGTGTGAACCTGAGCAAGCAAAGATTAAATACACACGACGCCATCTTTTCCCCAAAGTTCATGTAGGCGGGTAGATTAACAGATAGTATAAATTTGCACATCATTCATTCAACACCATTAACATGTTTCAATTAATGTGTAATAAAATGTGTATGCTTTGGATTCCTTTGAGCAAAGATCTGGACTAATAATCCTTAAGTTTCGCTATCAGCATCCTGCTTCAAAATGTACAATGGTTCTATCTAAGGAGTCTTGTTTCTATTCTCATTGAATGTCTTTACTTATAGACGCTTGGTCCAAATTCATTCCACAATTAATAAGTGAGGATATACAACAGGAACTAAGTCTTTTCCCACTACACAGGGCCGGGTATATGGATCATACCTCACCATTGCGTTCAGCTGAGACAAACAGCTTCATTCATATTTAAATGTAGAACAATTTTCTTTACAGCCTCTCTCCAAGTTTTTCTAGGTCTTCCTCTTCCCGTTTAATTTGTTTTAGTGCATCTCTTTTAACCAAACAACTCAATAAGTGGAATAAAAAATAAGGACAAAATGTTTTTATCCAAACATTCCAATTCATAGAAGTTTTACATTAGAGAAACATGACTCTTTAAGTGGAGCGGAGGAAGTGATTTTTCATAGTAGTTGCGGCACAATTCAAAGATGTTACCAGTAACACCAGCACTTTCAATATTATACAAATTACTTCTTCTTTCAGTGATAAAGGTGGACACTGACACAGATGATACCAACAAAATATACCCCTAATGAAATATACCAACAAAACATACACTGACACAGACATTGATAAAGTTTGCTCATAGCCACAGCCTCGTATCATAAAAGTAATAAAGAAAACATTGAACAGATCCAGTCTCATGACGTTCACATACATCTCACAAGAGTGAAATTTAAAACCACGCAAAGCCACTTGCAGACAGGTTTTGAAAAGCAAGGTTAATGGTGAATTTGAAATTAACAACTATATACAACCTTACTTACACAACAGGAGAAATGGGAAACGAAAAAAAAGACGGAATTCATTAAATATATTCCATAAAATGACGTGAAGTTCTGCTGAAGCATTCGGTGATCTGTGTCACTAACTAATAACACTTCAATACTACATCTATCATTCTATCCTAAAAGAAGAAACCAAAATAGTTAATAAGAAATCAATTAAGACAGATAATCAAATCAAATTGGCATACAGGAAATAACAAGGCAATTAATATCAAACGATAGCTAACCAAAAAATCTCAAATATCATCCAGTTGAGGGATCTCACCTCTTTTCTCGTGACCTGTTACTGGCTGTTTCTACTGGTGGGATGGCCGTTGGTGTTCGTAGTGTTGATCTACCTGAGGAACTACAGAATCTGCATTTTCACGAACAGACATGGAAGGTCTTCCAGCTGATGTTGAACGAATTGCAGAGGTGTGCTCCATAAAGTTTCGACCTAACTAAACACGATAGCAGTAAATTAGTAATCGTAACAAGAGTAGGCAAGCATTATTTCGCTATAATGTTCTACAGATACAAATGGAAAAGATGATGAAGCTGACAATGAACGAATTGCAGGGGTGTCAATAAAGTTCAACCTATGGCAGTAAATTAGTAATAGTAACAAGAATAGGCAAGCATTATTTAGCTATAATGTTGTACAGATACAAACAGAAAAGATGATCAAGCTGATATTGGTGATTCTCACAATTCCAAATTCAATTCAGAAAAATGGTAGAATTAGTTATTTTATACTACCGGTGGTATTTCTGTAACAACATAGTACTTCACAACCATGATTAATGCAGTAACATCGCAAATTCAGAGTCATGCAACCTTATGAATGTCGAAACATAATCAACAAAAAGTAAAAATCTTTTAAAATTTGGATGAGTAGATATGATGATTAGAAGAGAAATTATCACTGACCATACTCACAGGACAATAATAAAACACAAGTGTACCTTCTAGCCTCTTCATCCCGGAGCTTGGCATCAAGGTCCTTGGTTGGAGGATATTTAGGCAAAGTTGACGGCTCACAAGCAAGCGGCTTAGTTGTGAAGAACTGCAAAAATTGTTTCAACATTAGAACATAATTCACACTTAAACAAGAAAAATATAATTCAAATTATTTCTTAAAACTAACACTGCATCCCCATTTACAATCCTTACAGGTAGCCAATGTTCACAAGGACTTGGCACATCACCAATTTAAGTTGACCAAGGGCACATAAACACCACTCTTAACAATCACTAAATTTTAGAAAGAAAGAAATAACAAATCCAAACTATAACAGTAGAACAACAAAACATACCTGCCTTTGCAGTGCTACAGATGCATATCCCTGACGTTTAGGCACGAAGGGAATCCAACATTGTGAATTTGTGAGAGCTGAAGGTGGCATACCTGCCTTTGTAGTGCTACAGATGCAGATCCCCGACGCTTAGGCACGAAGGGAATCCAGCATTGTGAATTTGTGAGAGCTGAAGGTGGCACAGACTTTCACTTCGGATAGATTATGTTTGTCAACAGAGTTGCAGAAAAAAAATTTGACAATCAATGGAGAAATTCACCACGACTTTCGATGGACAGTCAAGAATTTGAAGAACTGACCTACGACTCTATCTGAAGGGCCTTCATCGCGAAGAGGTTCTCTTTCGCCGAAGCTCTGCCGCCACTGAAGCTCCTCCATCTCGGCCTCCCCTGAAACGGCCATCGCCTCTTCCGCCTCAGAATTCACTACCACTACGTCATCTCGGAGGTATCATTGTTTTCTTCCCTACATCCAAAAATTGTTGAGGAAAATCATTGAACACCCTGCCACCAACAACAAAATGTAAAATTCCTGGAAAAAATTAGATTCCCTCATCGAATTCGACAAAACAACATTCGAAATCGAGCGGAAAGCATGAGAAGAAGAGGTACTCAGGCAGGAAGAGAAGAGTTGAGACAAGAAGAAAATTATCGGACTGAGGATGTATCAGAGGGATAGGGATTGAAGCGACTGAATAATTGAAGCTGCCAAATTCTGTCAGAAGATAATATGGCAGAGACTGGCAAAGTCCTTAATTTTAGGAGACAAAGAAGAAATTGATTGGAGGCTGGCAGAAGATCCTAGGCGGCAACGCAATAACAGACAAAAAAAATAAAATATTCAGTATTTTCAACAGAGGGCTGGAAGATTAAAGCAAAATTCAGCAACTTAATTTTATTTGCAGTTGGGCCCTTTGTCAACCAAGATAAAAATGTCTTGCTTTATAGGTTCAATATAAATGATAGTAATGATACTATTATTTGTTAACATCTTTAGCCGTTAGCATTAGATCCTTTCAACCACCTCCTTTCACGAGCTTGATACTCACCCGTCGCATAATTATTGGCCTATTTACTTTTTTAAAATTAAAATTTGTAAACTTTAACCCTAAATATCAATTTATATATCTATAATAAAAAATATCATGTGAGATATTCTAGAATTCATCTTAACGTCTATTTTCTAAATAACAATTTTTTAATGTGAAATTGTTGTATTTAACTAGAAATAACTGTGAAAAAGTAAATAAGTCAATAATCTTGGGGACGGAAGGAGCACATGTTTAATAGTTCCCCTTTTTTACTTGAGCTTAATTCCTGGGTGCAAAAGGATAATGAGAATGATGGAATTTTGTGGAAGGACTGTGGACGACACCATTTTTAGCAATAAATGTCCTTTTAA
>JAULKJ010000010.1:7932872-7951007 GCA_032355405.1 Rubia balearica
TAAAAATCTTTAAAAAAATCTTTAATTAATGGATTTTGATTAGGAATTTGGTAAGAAGGAGCTTCTATATGTAAATGCCATAATAGAACTCTGTGTTGTATTTTCATGATCATAGTAAAATAAATTTAAAATTTTCTGGTGCTTGCATGAAAAATCATGCATGGAGGATAAATAATTAGAGTGGAGAATCATGCAGCAGTAGAAACAAGTGAAATGGCGAACAGGATGAATGTTTCCAGAGGAAAATATCCAAAAACAATGAACAGGATCCGGAATTATAGTTATACCCGATTGCTAAGCTTATAATCCGAAAATGTGACCCGCGAGTTTAATATCCCCATCTTTTTATTTGATCACAACAACCATCAGATTATTGATTCAATGGCTCAGATTTGTTCTCACATAAATGAGTGTTCTCACATTAAAGGGGTGTTCTCATTTGAACCCACCCCCTATATATATAACCCGCTGGTCTGATTTCAAATCTCTCTTAATCAAAGGCTACATACCAGAGGAAACATTTCTACATTGCTATGGGCCACGTACGACAATTTACAAATATTGAGCAGTAAGAACTTCAGATTTATGGTACCGACTAACCGTTAGACGGAGTTTATTTAATAATTGGTGTAACTAATTGGGTGATTAGATGTTTGTGGTTATATATAGAAATGATGTTCCTATAGTTTTGAAAACTTTTAAAATATATTGTAATATATAAACAATTATAATCAGACCCTAAAAGTTATTGAAACAAGGTTTTTCATAATTAGTCTAACCATTAGTTGGTCTAACCAGATACTTTTTCTTCAACTAATTGTTTGAGCACTAGTAGAAAATCCTCTATTAAAGGCGGTTATATCGGATCATTAGCGGCACTTTCCTTGTGCCTTCTCTGGTCCAACCTTCCATTGTTCATCAAAAGTAGGTGGCTCTAAGAACCGCCTTTAAAAATGCCAAAGGAAAGCGGTTAAAAATCACATTTAAAAATCCAATAAAACCACCTTTAATAGAATCATAAACAATTTCCGAAGTTGAAAACTATTTCATACCTTCCAAAAAAATAGCTGCCGGAAACCAGTCAGTAAATAAAACCTAGGAAGCAGTCGGAACATCAACAGAACACAACAATAGAGAACACAACATAACACAACAATAGAAAACATCAATAGAACAGAGCAATAAAATAGCAAATAATTTTGTTGGAGCTCGACTCGGAATCCAGCGGCGGCGGAATCCAGTGAGCTTCTGCGGAATCCAGCGAGCATTGGTGGCAGAATCCCACGAGCATCGGCGATAGAATTCAGCAAAATCCAATGAGCATCGGCGGCGGTGGTGGATCTCGACTCGATGGCGGACTCGATCCAGCGGCGGTAGAGATCGACTCAGCGGCGGTGGTGGAGATCGACTTAGTGCAGTGGTGGAACGCTTGAGCGGCCGGAGAGAGAGAGGGAGGGAGAAGAGAGGGAGGAAAGCTGGAGAAGAGAGAAGGGGGAGAGGCATTGGCTGGAGCGGAGAGAAAAGAGACGATCGGAGAAGAAAATGATGAAGCTGATCGGCTGAAAAACCTTAAGGGGGAAAAGAAAATAAGAGGAAAAAGATGAAGTGGATGTTGAATTGTACCGCCTTTGAAATGAAAACGTGACCTAGAAAAGTATTTCCGAACTCAAAAATGCATACTGACCTCTATTACTGGCGGTTCTAAATGTGGAACCGCTTTTAATCGATTGCCATTAAAGGCAATTTTTCAAAAATTGGCTTCCATTGCAATTTACCCACCTTTAAATAGGAAGGCGGGGTATGAATCTAAGATTAGAGTTCGGAAACTTCAATAGATGGCGGTCTGAGGTGAATTTTTTCAAAACTGCCTCTGTTTGTTGCCTTTAATAGAAGACTATCTACTAGTGGAGTAATACTTAAACAACATCATTTCACTATCAATGGAATAGGTAGATATTGAGAAGAGAAAAGTGTTTTGGAAGGGATGTACAAGGAGTAGATTAACACCATGTGAGTTGACACTGGACTTTTCAATTTAAATAAAGTATTTGTTAGTCTCAAAAACTAAATAATAAAACTAATGAAGAAGCGAAAGAAACTACTCCAAGCTAAAGAAAAGGATGGAAAGAGCTGCTAACGATCCCAACACATCACAACAAGAACTACAACATCTGGTCAGCGTACAACAGAATGAAGAAAGAAGGGCAGAGAAGGTGGGGGACATAAAGTTAATTTGGCACCTAGGAGAACCGCAGAACACTCATAACTACACATGTTGGACAAATTAGCTACAGATGCAGCTTTCAGAGAAAAGATGGCAAAGCAGTGCCAACCTGGGTCGCACAAACGACAACAAATCAGACAGGGTGACAAGGCGCTAGAATGATTCAATCCAACTCGGCTGTACAAATAGAACTATCAGCAATCCACGAAACTATGTCCAGGGCAAAACAACATGCAGGGACACACGTTCTCATCATGACTGACTGTGAAGTGGCTCTAAACTACATTACAAATTTTCCAGCAATCTCACCAGACCTTACTTGCTTAGTTAGAAGCATTATAATGCTAGCAATGGATTTCACTAAATTTCATGTAATGAAAGTACAGAGAATGTGTGTATAGACGCACATAATCGAGAACAATTTGTAATGGAGGGGCTAACCCTCCCACATCCGTAACTAATGGTATCCTACTCTATATAAAAAAAAGAAAAAGAAAAAAAGAAACTACTTCCATTTATATATCAGTCAACTCACATAGGCCGTATACCTATTGTACATAAACTATACGAGTGTTTGGTAGGGATTATAAGTGCTTTGCTTATAAACTAAGCACCCTCTTAGTGTTCGGTAAAATGCTAAAAAAGTGCTCATTTAAGAAGCAAAAGCTATTTTTTTAGGGAAAAGTAGAAACTGGTCTTTCCCTGCTTTCAAAATAAATCAGAATAGCTAATTTTGCTTATAAGCACAGTTCTACCAAACACACCCTATATCTGGGGCCACTTCCATGGGTCATGTGTATGTTTGCTTTGTAACGATGCTACAACATTCAATTCTTCTACTAGTCTCTTATTAAAATGTCATCTTTTTTAATATGAATTTTTAGAAAAATAAATAAAATGGATAAATATAGCTGCAACATCATCTACGGCGTTTCATTCACCGAACCTGCATCTAAATTTCAGCCAGCAATTTTGACGACCAAACTTTCAAACCCTTAAATTTCGTCCAACTCCGCCTAGGAGTGGCGGATGATCAAATGATAGAGATGGAAATCGAGCGCAACTTAAACACCCAATATCTCTACCCTAATCATCAAATCTTAGGATGGCGGGCCCACTCGCTAATTACGTCACTGGGGTCGGGTCATCGGATTGAGTTGTGCATGTGCTGCTGGTTGCTGCTATAGTGATAAAACAATCAAAAGAAGGAAAGTTTCATTTTGATGAGGTACGCTTCGAGAGGTCCCACTTTCAAAATTGATGTCAAAATACAATCAATACAAGCATAAAAAACAAGAATGGAGTAGTACCACTACTTATAACAGAAAGCAACAAAAAAACCTCTCTAATATTCCTCTATTATTGCTTATAATACTCCAGCCAAAGAGGAGGTTGTTTTGCTCTTATGGCTCTCTCTACCATGTTTCTCAATTGGGTTTTGGATTGAAGTGGACTCATTTTATTCTTCAAGACTTGCATCCCAAGACCAGCTTGCCATTTTCTTCTACTCGTTGAAATGGTTCCAACGGAACCGGTTTCGCCTGATTCTGATAACTGACGCAAAAGTCACTATATCGGATCTTTATGACGATCCACCGTTTCTTCAATTTTTTTCTCCATTCACCCTGCATCTTTGGGTCAGTTTGGCGATTCAACCCAAGGGATCTTCGTAAACTGACAAATCTATTCGAGCATGAAGTAGAGTACAAAACAAGTCCCAGGTGGTGAGTCCACCTCCATGCTCCATCCATTGAAATCACGTCACGACCTTATCATCGAGGTGAAAAGAGATGGCGGAAAGATGAGTCACCAGAGGAATAGTGAAGATCGAAGAACTTCTCAATCTTGTAAATCTAATTGTCCACCACAGAGCCATCGAAACACATCAACGTGAAGGTTGTGCAGCAAAGGGTGAAGATCTGGAGCCAGAAGATCGACGATCGGCCTGTGGTGGAGGCCAACCACCGGCAAATGATACACTACTAGGGAAAGAGGGTCCGCTGCAGGCAAAAAGTTGGCTGAGGTGCGATCTGAAAGATGGGGGAGAAGAGAGTTGCGGGATCTGAGGCACTGTTGAAAACTGGTGTTCCTCCAGCAATTTTTAAGAACTTAGCATCCATAAATTGAACCAACGCAACCACATTTTCGTTCTTCATGGTGAGGTCTCTCGATGAAAGCACCAGTGATAGAACAATCAAAATAAAGGAAGATTATATTCTGATTGAGTATGCTTCGAGAGGTCGCAATATCCAAATTGATGGCAAAATACAATCAATACCAGCATAAAGTGTTCCTCGGGTTTTGAATTAAAGTGGACTCTTTTTTCTTCTTCAAGACTTCTATCCCGAACCCAGCTTGCCATTCTTTCTTTGTCCAATTCCACACCAACCCACCTATCATATAAGCTTTGGAAGAGTAGATACTCCCTCTGGTTTCCTAACACTGCCTCCTACTTTTTGGCACTTTTTTAACAAAGAGTGAAATGAATGGTGATGATTGTATTGAAAATACAAAATGTAAATTAAGTGGATGAAACAATGTAGGATTAGCCAAATATGGAAAGAATCCAATATGAAAAAATCAAATCAAAATGAAAAGGAGGCCAATGTTAAGAAACAAAAGGAATATTTTCAACTGATTAGGATTTCTTCATTTTGGGCCCTCCAAGCATTAGTCCACTGCAAATAGATAGTCTATTATACTTTTGACAAAAGTTAGCTCGGACATAAAATCAACCACCTAGAAGGCTAGAATGCACTATTTACATCAATCCAATTCCACCTTAAAATGTAATACTACCTCTTGGTCATCTATTTATGTCTCCATTTTTTCTAACATTTTTTCAAGATATATCTGACCATCCACCGATCTTTAGTTACATATGATAACAGACTATAAAATTTTACTTTTTAAAAACTACGTGCTACGGAAAATTCCAAAAACATCTCAAACGATATTAGTTATTGTATAAAATAAAAGTTATCAATAATCAAACATAATATGAAAAATATCAGTGAAATATGGCCACAAGTAAGGTACTCGAGGGAGTAGTCTAATAGATCAATTCGGGGAAAGTGATTGTACGAACAATTTCTTGGGCTTTTATTTTCCTTTAGTGAACCAATATTGTATTGGGCTTCGTAAAAAGAACAGCCCAAAACAACCCGCTTGTTGGCAAACAACAGAACCAAAGTGTAATGCACCGTATGACTGCGTGTCCATTGCGGATGAAGAAGAAGAAGATGCCATTGGAGTGGAGTCAGATTGGTAGAAGAAGAAGAAAATAGCTGAAAAGGGTCTTCAAAAATGTTGTCTTTATCTCGGAAGAAGGCATTGTGTTTTCAAAAGCACGTTCTCAAGAAAACAAGGCAATCTTGCGTCCCACTAGGATCGGAGCATTTGTTGCATTCATCTGGTGATAATGAGTTTACAGGAGAAGAAATCTCGAGAGTTTTGCGGCAAAACAATTGGCAAATCGCTCTAGAGTCTTCGATTTTTCATCAGGGGGCGCTGAACCCAGATGTTGTTCAATCAGTGCTTCTGCGGAACCAGCTCAACATTCATCCCAAGCGCCTTCTTGACTTCTTCAACTGGTCTAATCAGAAAATGGGTATTTCTCACAACCTCAAATCATTCTCCATTCTGGTGCTGATTTTGATTAACTCCAATTTGTTCTCACTTGCCAATGGTTTATTGAGTAGGATGATCGATACCCGGGTTCCTGTTTCAAGTGTTTTGAGCTTCTTTCTTGAGTGTTGTAGGGAATGTGATAGGTTGAAATCTAGGTCTGTTGTTTTTGAGTTGTTAATTGATGCTTATAAGAAAAGGGGTATGCTGAATGAGTCTTTTTCTGTGTTTTTGGGTGCTAAGGATGGCGAGTATTTACCTAGTTTATTGTGTTGTAATTCATTGTTGAAGGATATGTTGAAGAGTAATAGAATGGATTTGTTTTGGAGGGTGTTTGAGGGTATGGTCGAGAGCAAGCTCGAGCTTGATGTTTATAGTTACACTAGCTTGATCAGTGCTTATTGTAAAGTTGGGAATGTTGGGGAGGCGAAAAGGGTGCTATTTGAAATGGAGAATAAGGGGTGTAATCCAAACTTAGTTACTTATAATGTGGTAATTAGAGGACTTTGTCAAAGTGGGGATGTGGACGGAGCTCTTCTGCTGAAGAAGACAATGGCTGAAAGGGGGTTGATGCCGGATCAGTATACTTATTCAATACTCATAGATGGTTTCTGCAAGAAGAAGAGGTCGGAGGAAGCTAAGTTAGTGATTGAAGAAATGTATGAATTGGGTCTCAGGCCTGACCAAACTGCCTATACGGCTTTGATTGATGGATTTATGAAAGAGGGTAAAATAGCTGAAGCTTTTGAAGTTAAGAAATCAATGGTTGCTCGTGGGGTTAACTTGAATATAGTAGCTTATAATACCATCATTCACGGACTTTGTAAAGTTGGTCTGATGGATGATGCCAAGAATGTCATGAGTGAGATGTCTGCTGTGGGAATCACACCTGAATCTCAGAGTTATAATTATCTAATTGAAGCATATATTCAAGAGAGGAATCTGGATAAGGCATGTGAGCTTCTTGCTGAGATGAAGGATAGAAACTTGAAACTTTCTGTTCATACTTTTGGTGTTATAATCAGTGGGTTGTGTCATTCTGGAGATTACCGCCGTGCAAATCTTGTTCTGGATAGAATGTTCGCTGGTGGTATCGAACCAAATGCCAAAATCTATTTTGACATTATAAGGGGCTGTCTCAATCATGATAAGTTTGAAGAGGCCACAGGTACTTTGGAAAAAATGCGGCAGAGAGGCGCCTCACCAGATCTATATTGCTACAATGCTGTTGTACTTGCCCTTTGCAAAGCGAAAAAGATGGAAGATGCCAGAGCTTGTCTAATATCCATGGAAAATGAGGGATTGAAGCCAAATGCGTACACTTTTGGGGCTTTTATTTCAGGACATAGTGAGGCAGGTGAAATGCAAATTGCAGAAAGGTATTTTAAGGAGATGATAGATAAGGGCATTGCACCCAATCTTGTCAATTATACTTCTATTATAAGTGGCTATTGCAAAGATGGGAATGTTAAGCAAGCCTTTTCGACATTGGAATGTATGCTTGAAAGGGAATTACTTCCTGATTTACAACTCTACGGTGTTCTTATAAACGGCCTATCGAAGAATGGAAAATTGATGGAAGCTAAGCAAGTGTTATCTGACCTGTATGGAAAGGGTTTTGAGCCGGATGTTTATATGTACACTTCCATCATTTCTGGTTACTGTAAACAAGGAGATATGGAAAATGCATTCATACTTCTTGATGAAATGTGTAACAAGGGGGTCTCTCCGAATATAGTCACTTATAATGCATTAATAGGCGGGCTATGCAAGTTAGGAGACATTAAGAGATCTAGGGAATTGTTTGATGAAATTCCCATAAAGGGTTTGTCACCGAATCACGTGACTTATGCTACTATTGTTGATGGTTATTGCAAATCAGGATGCCTAACAGAAGCATTTAACTTATTCAGTGAAATGCCGGCAAGGGGAATCCAACCTGATTCGTTTGTCTACAATTCTCTAGCCAATGGGTGCTGTAAGGAAGGGAAAATGGAGGAAGCACTGAAGATGTTCCATGAAATGGTAGAGAAAGACATGGCATCTATAGTTACTTTTAATACCATGATTGATGGGTTTTGCAAGTTTGGAAAATTGACTGAAGCGATTGATTTGCTGAAAAATATGACTGAAAAGAACATAATGCCAAATCATGTAACTTTCACAATCTTGATTGATTACCATTGCAAGGCAGGGATGGTGACAGAAGCCGAAGAACTTTTCTTTGAGATGCAGAAGAGGAATCTGAAGCCAACAGATGTGACTTACACAGCTCTTTTACACGGTTACTATAAAGCTGGGAACAGAGAAAAGATGCTTTCTGCATTTGAGAATTTACTTAAGATGGGTATAGAGCCTAATGGCCTAATTTACAGTATGATGGTAGATGCGCATTACAAAGATGGTGATTTGGAGAAAGCTTTTAAGCTTTGGGATGAGTTGTTGGACAAAGGTTTACTGAATGGCGTAGCCAATGAGAGTATTTTAGAAGTCTGGCGTGGAAATGGAAAAATCTCTGAAATGTTGGAAATGCTAGATAAAATGGGAAAGCAAGGATATACTCCATGTCTTTTGATGTGCAGTAATTTGGTTTCTGGGCTGAATAAAGCAGGATCCTTCGGAGAAAGGAATGAATTACTTGAACTTATGATTAGGTTTGGATGGGTTCCAAAGTCCATGAGTGTATGCGACTTGATGAAGCTAGGCCAATCCAGTGTGATATCTGATGCATCTGAGCAAGCAGCTAAAGAAATTGCTTGTGAAGTTCGTGCGTAGATCAAGTAGTGAATTTCAGTTGCTACCTTCTTTCTCGGAGCTGAATATTTAGCTCAAACGAAATATACCTCCTGGGACAGGTAACTGGAGTAGCTTCTACTTAATCGTGTAAATTAATTCGATTCAAGTTCTTGCTTCTTCCACCGTCCTTTCTTTTGATTAATTTTTTTTTATCCTGTGTTTATTCTCTCTTTCTCGTTGTTGGGCTTTCCTTTATTTTTCTGGTTTCTGTTGGGATTTACATAATTATTCCTGTAGGCAAGCCTTTTTCTCAATTTGTTCCTGTCGCTTTGTGAATGTAGGCAATTTTCCCATCATGTTCCGAAACAAGTATGTTTGATTTTCTTTTCATCCAGAGCCATACAAGGGGAGTGGTGGTGTCCGTCTCATAAGAATTCATGATGCAACTACATCTTAATTGCTCGGAAAATTTGGAATGTGAAGAATGGATCTCATGAAAGATGGGAAGTGCAGCATCTTCTGGAAGATTGTTGTCCGAAAGCAAGGACATTTGAGATGAGATGTGAATTATACATGTTCTGAAATGAAGCTGAATTCATTTATCAGGTGACTGCTTTTATGCTCAGCTACGCTACTTTGGAAAGCTATCTGAACATGGGCTTACTTAACTTTCTCTAATTTCTTGTTATGTTCTTTCACTTGTTAGTAGTATATGCGGTTGTTGTCCAACGTAAAACTTTATCTTGTGTCTCATTCCCGTTTAGCCTGTAAATCTTTTAGTATGATTTATAATTTCATTGCTGGAAATATGTATGTGCACCTAAGTATCCATATACGATATCTGTTGTTTCTGATTTGTTCTTCAAAACATTCTAGTCATTTTCGTGGATTTCATTTTTTACATGTCGCCATCATTGTCTACATCTTTATGCGCTTCTTTCTGTTACTTTTTTTAAAATAAATTTCTGATCATTCAATCTTGAATCTTGATGAACTGTTTATCCCTATCCATCTCATGGGCAGGGTGGACAAATTCTTGCAGACCAGTGAAGGGGTCTGTGTAAAATGGCATCTGACGCATGAGCTCGCCTTATCTAGCTTATCTTCTGACATGTGCCAAATCTTGCTTTTTCACAAGGACCCGTCGTATTCCATTGGCCTGGAGATACTATCTCACCGGGTCCTTATGCATTTGTTGACCCGAAATTATGTTATGCAGGCAATCTGCCATAGCCAAATGTGTCATGCAGATAATCCGCAGCATATGCTTAGTGCTGGTTGATTCGGTTTATAGGATAGTATATACAAGAAAACATGGTTGTACTGAAAAAATGGTCTTTTTGATCTCCATTCTTGAATGAATTGGAATACAAAGTGAACTGCAAATCCAAGTTATGGAAGATACTTCTAGTATTTATGGCGTAAACAACGTAATAAAATCATGCCAGTTCTCATTATCCAATGTACAACTACATCAATGAGGGATCCATGCTAGTCCTGTATATACTCAAAGTTATATACAACCAAAAAAATCATCAAATGCCATATACACTAGAAAGGAGCACTCTACCAACAAAACAAACCCGAAAAGTTGACAGCAAAGGTCCTTCAGGAAAGACAAGCATATGCAATTTTCAAGCGATTTCTGGCTATTTCGCAGCTATCTGATGAGATTTTTGAAGAGAGAATGGATCTCAACATCAGCTTGCCCGGATTCTTCAAAAAGACGAAAAGGGGTCTTCCCATCCTTATCTACAGCTTGCGGATTAGCTCCCCTGCCATCAAAATGGTCAGCAGTTTGCTGCTTATGATTCATAAACGCACACTGCATTCCCTAACAAGGATGTTAAAATTCAAGGAAGTTTACCTGGTGAGCAGAAGTTTGGTAATCGGATTTCTTCCTCTTACAATAGAATGATGCAACGGTGTTTGGCCCCTTAAATCACTACAATTAACATTTGCACCGTGTTGTAGGAGAAGCTCTATCATACTGGTGTCAGCAGTTTGGCAAGCCAGGTGGAGCAAGGAACAACCATCAAGTTCATCGATATACTGATTCTCACTCGAGCCACCTTGGTTTAGAGTACTTACAGAATCACAATTGACTAGACCCTGCATCCTAAAAGCTCGGGCAAGCGTTAATGGTGTTCCGGATGAAGCTTTCTCAAGGACTGCTTTCACATTTGCTTCACACGTGACAATAAGGCGGTATACTGATTTCTTGTCATTCATCCGTATACTTTCCCATAGTTGCTCAGTGATTGAAGGGACACTCTCCTTGATTTTCTGAACAAAACGCTTTTCTGCATACTAAGGAAGGAAATTTGAATATTAGCTTGTAGACCAAGGTTAAAGCGTACTAAAATGAAAATGAAGACGAGAGAATATGGAATCGTAGATAGAGAGAAGTTGAAATAAGGATCATTACCTTGGCATGAATGAACTTCTCCTTGATTGAGATATGATCACCATGATTGGGTTTGCTAAAAAATTGTTTGTGTTTATCAGATTCATAAAATCTACAACAAATATATTTTTAAGTTTCAGAGGGAAGATGAAAGGTAACTGATCAATATAGCATACTGTTGAATGCATACCGTCTTGGTATTTCATCAGCCTGTAATGTTTTTCTCGCGTTCAAGAGTCCCTCCCATATCGAATTCACAAAGACATTTCCCAGCGCCTGAAACAAGGCTATGACAGATGGTTCCCAAACTTTTACATCAAGAGCTAAGGATCTTACCTGCATCAGTGATGAGAAAACGATAGAATGAATAAAATGAACTGAAACTAGAAAGAATAACCAAGAACATCTCTCATGGATCGACATTCAAACTTGCCTTTGATACATGTACACCAAGATTACGATGAACACCAGAACACTCTATGCAAATAAGAATACCAAGATTTAAGGAAGCCCAGTCCGGTTCAGGTGCACCACAATCAGCACACTGATCATTTCCAGGTACTCTTTTTAGTTTATCAACTGGCTTCTCGCCTTTCAAGCTATAGTGTAGGTGGAGCGAACTTCTCGATGGACGCATAATGTTCTTGGAAGAAATTTCCTTACTACTTGCATCCTCATCAACCGACCTCTGATCACCTTCCGTAGGGCTTCCAATAGAGGTGGTTTCACTATCGGGACTTCGAGCTAAAAACTTTCGCAAATCAAAGAAGAAGTATTATTGATAAGATCCAAAGACTAGAAACAAAGTGATGCAGCATATATTACCTTCTCAGGGTCCTGCGAACTAAGTAAAGAGGTAATAACACCCATTATTTTATCGATCCAATCCATTTGATCAGTTGCATTCTCTGCCTATATCATTGGAAAGAAATATGAAGTTACCTGGCAAGGTAACTCAATGTAAAAGATTTTGATGCTCTAGCAAAGTAACTTAATCTTATTTGTAAATTTACCTGCAGGGTGTAATTCTTCGCCGGGGATATTATCCGGAAACAGAATCTGAGATCCGACTGTTCAGCATCAGCTTTAATTGTTGAAGTCAGAAGGTTCACTGTATGACGAGCAACTGATTTTTCATCGTGCACGCCACCATGGTAATGAGAAGATAACCAACGGCTCAAGAGTCCCGTTCCCGGCTCTGATGGAGTACTCCTATGAACAGGTAGGTGATTACCAGATACCTGAAGCAAGGAGCGGATTTTAGCAAGAGAATACTAAACAAACAGCAGAAAGAGAAGAGCCTTTAACATGCAATGTACGGTATACTTACAGCAGATCTAACCAGTTGCTTCCGATAGTAATATAACATTCCCCGGCTATCAAGTACAAAAAATCTTCTCTTCCAGTCAGCTCTCAAATTAGAAGAACGTTTGGAAAGATATCCTTGCTTAATGATTTGCACCTAAACTATTGAAACCTTAGCTAAGGAAATGGATATCGGGAACACAAAATATAAGAGACTATCTACATGGGTACAGTGAAAATAATATAAAACTGATTACCTTTCCTTCTACGGCAGACTGCATAACAGCCTCTATGACTTTGTGAGAACTTCTAGGAGCTGGCTGTAAATCCTGACACGGAGAACCAACCGATCCATTAAAAGATCTCCTACTCTCTAGATCAATCTGCCTTTTGTACTCCTGCATTCTTTCTATCAGAGCTGCCTGCTCATAATTCGAACTTTCCCTTGCATGTTGTGCATAAGTCAAAACCTGATACAGAATAATACACCAAGGCTCAGTCAGATAGATAACACGGTAAAAAAAAAGACTACTATTTACTCAAGACTGTGATTGGCAAAAATGCATCGGTACCACATAATAAGTACTGCTAGATTGTGCTATTACACTTCAATTCCAATTTTTAGAAGATAAGCTACTCCCTGCATGTTCTTCCTACTTCTTCCCGTATATTTTACTTTTAAAGCTAATGTATTTGCTTATAAGTTTATTATTAAGAAAATAAACAAACAATACAGAAGCTAAACAAATAATTTTATCAGAATGAAACCCTTCACTGAAATTAAGATTTTCAAACCTGTTTTATATATGGCTCCATCTGAAGTAATAGCTCATATCCCTGTACACAGCATCGGAAATTTTGAATCAGCTCTTGCATCATAAGCATATAAGAGATAACTGGGCGCTCTTGATATAATCACCTGTTTAAAATATCGAAGATGAGCGTCCATTGCTCCACCTACAGCCTCCAGAAACTCAAATCGTTTTTTGGACTCGACAGAAGAGAGAGCACCAACCTAAATTATAAGCAAAATGATGTCATATGAATATGATGGTCATTAACTATCAATTTAAGTCAGAGATAATTTGGAAGGAAGATTTTCACAAACCAGATTGAATCGTGCATGCTCAAACGACAATCTTGCATTGTAAAGTTCCTGGAACCTCTCTACCAAATTAGAATTGCACAGATGATGGTTACCAATAACCAACTATCTGATCAATAAAAGAAAGTGACCACAAATTATTCAATAAGAACTGATACTTCATACCTCCTCTAAGGCTGTAGCTACATCACTCCTAGTGCTTTTCCTCAGGGACAAGTATCTATCGCGGGCCTGAGGTAGGAGAAGGAGGTCGTTCTTTCAAAAAGTGCAAGATTGAATTTTGAACTAAAGAATGAGAAGCGCTAAATGATTTCATTAAAACCAAAAGTACCATAACGCAAACTTTGCTATAGGTTTCTTTATCAAGTCCATCTTCTAAGCAAAGGGTATAGAATCTTTTAAAGATCAATAAGCATGAAAAACAGTCCTCAAAATGATACAACTATAATTTGTAGTACCTGGTCATATGTAATGTTAGCCTTGTCAAAGCGTTTGCGAGCTTCCTGTATTACATGGTTATTTTCATTAGATTTAAATGAAAGTTTATTTGTTTGATGACAGAAGGAAAGAGGGAAGCAAATGAACAACAAAGCACTAAAGCAAAAGGAGACCAACTGACAATATTTTTGAAAATCGTTGGTTATGATGTACTTAGTTTTGTTTTTATGTTTTCAAAAGACATAAAAACACATATATCCACCTAAGAAAGAGAAAAACTGGATCATAGAGAAAGACATTACAGCAAATATCATAGATTCATAGATGCCGATTAAAAAGGCAGGCTACCCTCAAGGCAGGACAAAACTTTGAATCTTGAGTATCTCTTCTGTTAGACGCAATAAACGCCTAAAGAAAGTAATAATCAGTACCTTGACATCTATAAGATCAACACTTGAAAACTGAACCAACTTATCATTTAGCACATGCTCCACCTAGGAAAAGATCAAAGAGAAAAAGTACTTGTCAGCCAAAAGAATCCAACATATATCCAAGAATTGGAAATTTCGGGCTGCTAAAAACCTCAATAGTTCTTCATACTTATTGTTACTATTTTCAATATTTTTCATTATTTTCCCTTTTCTTGACGTCTATATCATCTTCCTTGGTTGGACATATTACCATACAAAAAGATAGTCATACCCCAAGCTGTTAGGTGGATCTCTCGAGAGTTAAGGAGCTAAGTCTAGAAGTGCAAGGATAAATGAGTACATAAAGACTTGTGGAAGTATAGCAAGATAAAATTCCACCTGTGACCGAAGAACTTCCTTGTACATTCCTATTTCCCTCATAGCAATTGCAAACTTGGCCATATCAGGCCCTACAAAATTCAACATTAAGCTTCATCAGCAAAAATAAAAGAAATTTTTTGCTAGAAACAAAGAAAGAGAGCTGGAGAGAAACATGCAAACACACAAGTAAACATTGCTTTACAATTCACTCTTGAAAATTTTAAGGGAAAATTAAGATTCACTGAAGTGTTTATAAAAGGCTAAAAACAAAACTAAACAGAAAGCCATCCAATGAAAATACCTCCAAATGCAACGGCAACCGGATCATTGTGACCCCCTCCAAATGTTTCAAGGGCACTTGCAAAAGAAATGTCCCTGTCATATGCCTCTCCAAGACCCTCTCTGGAAATTCAATATAAAGATGCAAAGCATATGCTTAATAAGAATAGAGAGCTGGTATAACACAGAATGAGGGAGAATCTACCATGAGAATAATAAGTGGCATTTACTAAAGCATGGGTGTTCAATAAGAGGAGTTTACAGATAAACTTACAACTATTCGGTTAAATGGGAAGGATAATAGAAAATTCATTTGGATGAGCAAAGTGAGAGGAAAATGGGACGTGGGACTTACACATACTTTCGACATCCTTTATGGAACCTCATACTTCTTTCTCTTAGTACGTCGGCTGTTTCTTCCAAAGTCTGGATCTGATAGAATAATCGTAAGCGTTACTTTTAAGCACAGTTTCCTCATAATTCTAAGAACGCCACATAACTATCTAGGTTTTGAACCTTAGTTCAACTAATTTGAAATATCTGATAAGCATCACACAATTAATTAAACTACATCACACTGGAGTAAAGTACCTCGACTAAATTTCCATATCATTACTCTAACTAAAAACAACCCCGTCTATAATCTTGAAGGATAATTCCGCATTTAATGCAACCTTAAACAGTTTCACCCCTTTCAATACGCAATAAACGAGGCAAATTCTTGCTGGAGATATTCTATCCTAATAAATGAATGTGTGAAATTAGATGCTCAACAGAATCATTAAGCATGCTCCATGAATCATTTCAGAAAGGCAGCAATTCTACGAAACAATCAAGCGGAATGAGAAAATTACACTACAACGACAAAGCACAAGTGTCATTTCTTCATCAGTGAGGTAAGTAGTAATACTCCTTCACTTAGTCCAGCATATGATCCCAACATGGTACTCCTTTGAGAACAACGCCTTCCCTAATACTTAATTAAGTCAGCAAAATGCTGGCTTTCTTCCCATTCTAGCTTAAGAGCAACACTCTTTTCTAGATGCCTAACCTCAAACTTTCTATTGAACCTTCGGTCTCAAAAGATACGCAAACAAAAACTTGAAAATGACATCTCCAAGAAATTATCCCAAAAGGGAAACTTCCAATGGTGATCAGCAACAAACAAAATCCTTCCAATTAATTTCAAAGCCTTTTATTTACATTAAAAAAAAAAAACCTGTTGGCGAAACATGGGAGAGTCATCAAGCCTTGCGAATTGCATCTTGTCCTCCTGCGTCATCTGATCTTCCACCTTCATGTATTGATATTATAACTCCACCAAAATCGCAACTTTACACAACCCTCAAAATTCCAGTAAGAACCCACTTGGACAACATGATTCTTGACGAAATCGAGCTGTAAAAAAGCAATCTTTATTTTGTAGCAAAACCAACTAATAATATGAGAAAGGGGAAAAACCAAAAACGCAGGATGAAGGAGTTGGGAGATTAAAATGGAGCGGAAATGCAGGAGACAGAATTGGGTGGTTGGAGCAATGGGGACCGATTAATGCGATCTTTCATGGTTGTCTGGTGCACTATGGAGAAATGGTAAAAATTAGAAAAAGAATTAATTAAGAAAAATTAAAAATAAAACCAAGAAAAAGAGCCTCCATCTGGTGTTCAGTATAGTTGAAGTGGGGAGTGAGCGATTTGCAATTGCAGAGAAATAGTATTTAATTTTTGTCTTTATAAAGTAAGTTTGTAATGATTAACAACATGAACGAGGACGAATGAATGTTAGTTAGTGCGCGCCAAATGCTTATGCTATTCTTGCCAACTCCAAAAGTTTGAATGTGAATACTTTTTTGGCGACTTTTAACTGTCTCCTTTCTTTTCTTTTCAATATAATATTTGGAAAAGTGCAAAAATAATCCTACTTCATCTCTCCCAGTTTAAATTGCTCACTTCACTTTATGTCACTATTCAGTGTCTAACTTTGACTACATATATAAATAATAATATTATCATATATGATATTGTTTTATTCGTCGTTACAAGTAGTTTTCAAATATCAACTTTTTATTTGCCGTTATTATACGTAGATAAAATATTAACGGTCAAACATGTTTTTCGAAAAGCGTAATAATGATTGCTGTGTAATTTAAAATGGGACGGAGGGAGTATTAAATTGTGAAAGTACAGAAATAACCCTGTACAATTCAAAAGTGCAAATCTAATCCTATGTTTTGGAGAAATATGCATATATACCCAAATTGCACTATTCCGGCATTGACCTAACAAAAAAGATAAAAATATTCCTCGGTTTAAAACTAATTTTTTGACCATTATACCCCTAGGCTTTACGTCGGACCGCCACCGATCAATGTCGGTCAATGGTGGTCAACGCCGGACCGCTGCCGGTCGCCGTCGCCGGCTAATGGTGTCCGAGTTAGATCAGTACTGTTATTAATAAGACAGGGTTAGATCAACACTTTAGTAACAAATACAGGGTTAAATTAGCACTTATGTGAAAATTATAGGGTTAAACCAGCACCATCATAAAAAAAATTGAGGAAAGTTCACTACTTATAAATATGCCTTCATTACAACTTCATGATTTATTTATTTTTTGAAAAATAAGGTATATTTCATTAATCATTGGTAAAGTACAACTCCATAATATAATGTATAATAAATATATTTATAATTTGTATGTTAAATTTTAATTAATTTTAAATACTCCCTCTATTCCAGATAAATTAGCACATTTTGATTTTTGGAAATCAACTGAATCAATTTTCTACTACTTTAATATCTTTATTCATGTGTAAAAAAATTTGAAAAAATAATAATTTAAAAATACATGTGATGATGAATCCAATATCATTTGACATGATAATAGTCTTGCATATATAATAACAGAATTTAATTATCGAATTTGACTTAATTTAACTTCCAGAAGTCAAAATATGCCAATTTATCTTGCACGGAAGGAGTATACAAATTTGGTCTCCATAATGAAAAGTTGACTCTATCCGTAGCAATATTCGAGTAGCAATATGTGTCAATTTCTAATTACAAAGTTATCGAATTTCGTAAGAAAATTATTTACCAAAATTTATGAATTTCTTTCGGAAAGTGTTTATCAAAGTTTTTTACTTCGATACGAAGGCATACAAATTATAAGTATATTATGATACATTAAATTATGAAGTTGTAATGAAGGAATATTTATAAGG
>JAULKJ010000010.1:7951107-7962269 GCA_032355405.1 Rubia balearica
AAGGATGAAGGATGACATTCATCCTCAACAACCAAACCGTTGGAGATCCAGCTTTGTTTTGTTTCATTTCTCAAATTCAGTTGACTGAAAATTGTGATTAGCCATTCTCTTTGCATATTTGGTTTCATACTATGTAATGTAAGTCTCCTACTATAAGTTTTTCGTCCAAGAATTTCTATTGAAATTTTGTGGGGTTTGTTACGTAGTTCGGATTCCAATTGGCAAAATCTTCGAAAAGACCATCTTTCATAAATATATGGGGAAACGGGATTAAATTAAAATTATATAAAGGTAAATGTTTTAGTTGCAATATTTAAAATTAATCGTGTAATAGTTATAAGTTTATAATCCGATTAATACAACAAGAAAATTTTATTTTAATTTCTTCTAAACTTTTGCAATTTAAATCTTAGTTATTCCATGACTTATGGAAAGATCGTCTTTCAAGAGAGGGGCTCAATTAATTGATATTATATTTAATCGAAATTATCTTGATTGATTATACATTTGGACAAATCTATGTTTGGTTTTATCTTAACTCAAAATTGAGAGGTTTACGTCTCCTATATTTTACTTTATCAATCAAATCACTGAATTTAACGTTCAATTCCTTCCCACTTTTCATCATTTCAAAAAACTTGCTATTGTGAATGCTCTTATAAAGTTTGAGTGTGTTTAAGACAAAACTCCGCTATTGTCCTACTAATCATTAAATAATTCCATCTCACGATTAGTCACTATAAAACGAAATCATTAAATAATTCCGTCTCACAGTTAGTCGGTATAACGAGATATTGTTATATAGGTTCATCAAGTAATTAGCTGTTTATTACTGATTTAGAGGTCTCAGACAGATTGTCTCTTTAAAGTTCTTGTTTCCTTCTGCCATTAGATTTGGATTGGCAAGTTTCTTTTTGTTCATTTTATAAAGATCTGCCCAAAAAATTGGCACACTTTTGCAATTACGGTTGTTATATTTATCATGTCTAATATTGCGATGTTGGAGTGATAATCATTCAAAGTTGCATTAGAGTCAAGATAAAGAATTGTACATTTGTATGAAAATCACATAGTTTAGAAAACCAAAACTTTTACACTGATGTAAATCCCCACTGCCTGAGTAATAGTTGTACTACAAAATCGCCACTGCCTGAGTAATAGTGGTACTACAAAATAGGCCTGGGTAATGGTTGTACAAAATAAGCTAACCTGACGGATACTCATCGCCACAGCCTGCCCAAGAATCCTTTCCTGTCCTTCTTTGTCCTGTTCTCTAAAGACGGGAACTCTATCAGGTTGTATGCAATGTCGAGGACTATTGGATTGCGCGCCATGGTTTGAAATGCAGGTGGGAAGCGCTCAATGCGAGCTCCTGACTTCACGGTGGGATCAACTGCTGCTTCATACACATCCAAGTTGTCCACGAGGAATTTCTCAGGCTGAATAAAACAAAACCAGAAAATGAAAAGGTTAAGAATTGAATGAGGAAAAAGGTTGTGTGAGTACATAGAATAACCAGTCTACAAAGAAAGATTACGACACACAATCATGTCACATGTGACAGTTATACTGAACTAAATCAAGTAATAAGATACAGGCTCGAAGTACTTTGGGTATGCATAAGAATTTGGAGTCATGATTGCAGTTTCTTATTTCAGAAAACAAAAGGGGTACATTCTAAATGCTGATCATACCCTACAGATAGACTGCTCAGTTCAAAAATGAAAAGAATGATGCCATTTAGAATTAAACTGCACTAAAAGCATATTGCACATGCTGCCATGTCAACTGATGTAATAAACCTCTTTCAAGTATGCAAGCTAAGAATCAGTCGTTGAATGTATTGCAATACCTTCTTGGCATTTCCTGTTAATGAAACTGCAGCTATCTTCTTCGTTAATTTTTCGGGAGCCTCCTCGTCCTCCATGACAGCTAATGCATGCTCAATACAGCTATTTGCTCTGCTTTCTATATGCAACTTCTGCAGCTCTTTCATCATTACCTTAAAACATAAAAGATACAGGTTACAACAAAAATACCAAAGCAGCAATCAACAGTAACGACACGGATTAAGTAACCTTTCTAACCTATGACAAAATTATATAAATCATTGCCCTAATGAATGCTCAAATGATATGCCCTTTTGACTTACTAAGTGATCTTCCAATAATCATGCATTTTCCAACACAGTTCTTAATCACTACACTTGAGTTCATAACAAATGCTCATACCAAGTAAGCATTAAAAGCATATATTAGACTGTAGTGATTACTGCTAAAGCTTAGCCCATGAAGAATTATATATGCACCTGATCGGCTGCCTTTGCACCTTGCAGGTTTTTGAGAGCAGCTTCAGCTAAAGAGCGAGATCGGCAGTATAAAGCATAGGCTTCTGTTCTCTTCCCAGATAGACTATAGGACAAGGCTAAATAGAAACATCTGAACAAAAAACACAATTTGTCATTGATTACATTTTGAACCAGACTTTTAAACAATAAAATGTTAAGAGAGCTGATATTGCAGTTCCAAATGGAGTCATAAATTACACAGAAGGATAAATCTAAAATTTCCTCTGCTCCAAATGTCATGTTTCTCCAATACTTTTTGTTGGACACGAAGAGGCCTATTTCCAATTTTTTTACTCTCCATATCCTTATGTGGAAAATTCTAGTTTACAAGTATGGCACAACCAAATAAGTAAGGATATAAATGGAGTAAAGAGGAACAAAAGGCTTGGTTTATGAATTGGACCATGACTTCATCAATAAGTTGTACTTTGGGAGAAATGACTACTTGTTTTTGAGGTGCTTGAAACTAAACCTAGAAAAATAGATATGACAAACTAGATAAGGTTTGTACAGTGTTGACGTTTCTAGACTAGAAGCCACATTCATAAGCAAGAACAGACTTCATTGATTCTTAATCAACAAACAGATGGCACTAGCTTATAAAGCATGCATTAAAAAAGTGGGTCCTCAAATAGCTAAATAATAAACACTGTTACAGTGTGCCACACATTTAATACATGCACTTAGCCCCCAAGTCAATGCATTCTTCATAAGTTGGTAAAATTTACTGCCATAGTGCCTTGTCAGGTCTCTTTCCAACTGTATAAACATTGAAAGGAAAGGAAACCAGACTTTGTAAAGTACATAACATAGATAAAATGTAACAGATGGCTAAATGTGTTCAGCAACCGGTTCAAAAGGTTTATTAAACTGAGATAGCTTAACCCAAAAGGGCACCAGTTTCTAAATAAGCAAGATGGCAAAGTATGATAAATGTAATTGACCTCACCCACACAGTAAGATAAAGACTTAATTTTTATATTATTCTAATGTGTCACATTACCAAGAAGTATATCAGACCAAAAGGAAGTACTTAATGAATAAACTGTAATATCATGCACAATTATTGCGTTGGGGAAGACAACTCAATCTTTAGAAATAAACTTAGTGAAGTCAAGTTATGGATGCAAGGTAGGAAAATTCACAGAATTAAAATTATTGCTAAACAAAAGCTCATACCTCCCAGCTTTGAAAACTAAGGTCTTCCTCTCACAGTCTTCAGCAACGGCCACTTCCTCTGGTTTCCTATCTCTTCCAGAGCTAATTAAATCAGAGAGTTCTCCAGTAACCTACAAAGTTTAATAGTAGTTCCTTAGGTAACTAGTTATTTCCTCACCAACTAAGTTTGCTTCTACACATAATAAATATTGTTACTTACTAGTAGTAACATATTGTATAGATGGACAACTTCTTCAGGCTTGGAAACTTTTTCATTCCTCTCATCATTGACCTTGCTGAGTTTGCTTATGGCAGTGCTGACCATCAACTCGTAGCGTTCAATGTTTAGCTGCCCTATAATAGCACTAATAGCTTTATAAAGACCACTAAGATTATCCTTTGCACTCTCAGAACTTCCTGCAGTAACCTAAAAGATCCACAATATCATTAACAGAATGTCACTCTCAAAAATACAAAGTGAATTAACCTTGACAGACACCTGAAACTTTACAGCAATGTCAAAACAATTACCAGATCATTATGAATGAAGCTCTTGGCTTCCTCATATGATGCCACAATTTTGCTAAAGATGTTGACTTTTTTATCTGCCGGAAGAGAGTCTGCTTTTGGCCCATGAATATCCTTTTCCAGCTCTTGAGCTGATAAAATTGCATTTAATAAGAAATAGGATTATCTGGACATCAAGTGAGCAGTATAATAGGAACTATGCACCAAGTTATTAAACCATCAGCTAGATAAGGAAACATCAGAAAGTAAGGTCACGTTCAAATTAAAAAAAACAGAGAAAGATAATAACATGATCAGTAACATGAACTTTTGTAATAATATGAAGCACGTCATACATACATATGCACCAACGTATAATAGGAACTATGCACCAAGTTATTAAACCATCAGCTAGATAAACAAACATCAGAAAGTAAGGTCACGTTCTCATTAAAAAAAAGAGAAAAGATAATAACATGATCAGTAAAATGAACTTTTGTAACAATATGAAGCACATCATACATACATATGCCAGAAATAATCAGGGTAAAAATATTTTACTTGTAGTATATACAAACTTCACAAAGAAAAGTGGCCTACAAAGGCAACATAATAGAACTTCCACTTAAGACAGGAATGAATTCATCATCAGACACCCTGCAACTCTATAAGGAGGCCAGGTAACAGTAGCACCAAAGAGGACCAAATAAGCACCACGAACATCACTTGATTAATAGCTTCTTCTTTTTCTTCAGTCTTTATTTGAAACAATGGAGACATTGTTACATTCTTAAAGGGAAACTAGAAGCATAAGACCAATGATAATTTCCTTAGTACATTCCTTCTTGTGAAAGGAGGATGTCTTTCAACCATCAAGGTAAGCAGCACTTCTTTTTCAAAATCCTCAATAAGCATAAACATATATGTAACACTTCTTTAAATCCTCGTTATGGATGTATTAGTAATCTTGATTATCCTGGACTATTAAGCTGGTGAAACAAACATGATGAGCTTGCTACGATAAGCTTAAACAATCAAAATTATTTGCTCAAGTAAAAGAACTGTGGATAAACAATCTTCACTTAACATTTGGTTGAGAGTCAACCCTGACAATTGACGCACGATTAAAAAAAGGCAAAGTGGAGAAAGATTCAATCTCCACATGTTAACGGGAAAGCCCAATTCTGAGATAATATTACATTTTCTAGGTAACGGAATGACTACTAACCTTTAAGAATAGCCACACGTGCTTTTGCATTTGGAACTGAAAATGTATGGCCAAGCCAATTCAATTCTTTCATTGATGCAGCACGCTGGGACCTCGCCTCAGCTTTTACGGCCTTTTGATAGAAAAACACAAGTTTTTAAATCAGATTAAACCAGCATTAAAATCTTCTTGAACAACAATCTAAACACAGGTTCAAACTCACCTCCATTTTTGCCCTAAACATGTCCAAGGCGGGACCCTCCATTTCAGAAACATTCTCAAGTTCAGAAATTTGTAAATTTGATCCCCGGATTTTAAAAATACAGTATCTAATGTTAGGTTCTATCTCTGCAACACGATCATTGCATAAATGCCGACTATCCTCATCTCCATATTTGCCAAGTTCCTCATACACAGCACTATGAAAAAGTTGGCCAGCATGAAAATAAAGTAAGGAAAGAGGAACTGGCATCTAAAAGTTCAGTAAATAATGCCTCGGTTATAGCAAGAATATACCTGGCACTTCTGAAACTCTTCAGAGCCACTTCCCAGTTCTGTTCTTGTTCAAACAGCAAAGTTCCCCTCATAAAAGATGCATATGCCTAAAGAATTGTACATATCTAAAGCTTGTAACTATGGCATAATAGAAACTGGCAGGTATATTATCAACACCTTAAGCAGTCAAAAGATTAAAAGGGGCAACATACAATCCACTAATACAACTCCGAACAGTTAATATGAGAAAAAGTATCATCACTAATAGCATACTATACCTATCAATTTCTTTAGCTTGTGCGGAAAAACATCTTCAGATAGAGGCTTAGTGCTCGTTGTTGTTGAATATATTAGGAAATCTCCACATAAAATAATATACAGAATATCGGATAGGATAAGAAAGGAAAACGATGTGAAAAGGGAACACTGGAACAGCAATTATTTTAGAACTGCTTGCGAAAACAGCTTTCAGAACATATAACAGCACAAGTATCCAGTATCTATTCAGTTTCTTCCACAAAATAAATTGCTGTTTCTAATCGCATAGCATCCACTATTAACAATTTAACAGGTAAATGAATGCAGAAGTTCAGAAATACTAAATTAAACACCAAAGTACATTATGGAGTGTATGTGATACAGTATATGTCACCAAACATGTCCAAGAACTGAAAGGGAGTGGTACCCACCCCTAACAAAGCTCCAAACACAATTAGAGAATGTTGATCTAACCGCACAAAAAGTAAGCTGAAACCCAAAGCACAAAAGATTCATAACACCGAACTATCATACACACCTCCGCTTCCAGAGAGGTCCTAGAATCTCCTTTAATGGAGCACAACTCTTGAAACAGCGTAGCCCATTTAGCGGCTTTCCTAAGCCTGCCAATCAAGTAGCCCCGCTGACGTGGATTCGGGCCATCAGGGAGGGTTTTCTTCTCCATAGCATGGCTCCAAGCTCTCTCTGCTGTATAAAGAAGTACATGTAGATACCTACATTGCAAACCGCAAAACATGAACAACTATACAATCTCTAAAAAGTTAAAACTAATTACGAATTGAAATCAATAACATGCATAAGAGCTATCACCTCACATCAGTGACCACAGAGGCAGTAATTGCTTTCTTATTGTATTTACCACGGCCATGCTTTAATTTCAAGGACTTGTACAATCTCCTCAACCGAGCAGTACAGTACCTCCTGCATTACAAAATCCACCAGAAAATCAATTTAACAATAAAAAAAAACCTAAAAATTGAAAGAATGAGCTGCACAGCCGATACTAGGATATAGTTTTGCACCTGTAGCGCGTGTAATCACTCACGCCGGAGCGCAATCCGTGCTGCTTCTGAGCCGACTTAAATAGTTCCAGAACTACAGCATTACGCCGGAAAAATATTAATATTAATGAAAATGCGAGCAAAATATACAAGCACAAATTGACTGCGAGTAAAAGATTGATTACCGTTGATCGAAAACTTAGGCGAATCGTTAGAGTTTGAATTGTGATCGTCGATTTCCATGGCGTCGTTTAGTTTCGCCATTGAAATTCTCGCGGAGATCTTCGAGGGTCAAAGCGGTGTCGCTCAACCCAAATTCTGCAATGTCTTTGGTGGGAGTAAGATTTTGCAACTGTTACAGGGTTTGAGCCTTGCCAGACATGGAGAACTTACAGGGCCTGGGCTTTTATGACTTCAGAATTTGGAGCTGGGTTCCTCTATTGTGTTGGACCATAGAATTGGTGATCCAATATTCTTTTTTTTATTGAAAAAAATAATTCAAAAATACATTCGTTGATGACAGAGAACATATTGTGCTTGGAAATACTTGGGATTAAAATTACCGGTTGACAATAGATTTGGACCAATACAGAAAGTAAAGAATCTCTATTATATTGTGGTTGGGAAAAAGAAAAATCTAAGTTGACTTTTTAAAAAAAAAATCATGTGTTAGTTATCATGAGTGATTTGGGATTGGTTAGAATTAAATGTCGATCGTGCTAGATAGTATGTTAGAACCACAAATGCTCTATCACCTTTTACAATACTGAATATAATTAGTAGCATATTTAGAATTTGAATCTCCCCAACCATTGACTTAATATTTAGGAAAATTCTGTGTACTTCTGAATATAGCTCATCGCATTTTCGCAATATGTTCGTATTACCACGTGTGGAACCTTCATTTAACTTGGCATGTCTCATTGCATTGTGAACTACGAGTTCCACTTGCACCGTTGATAATGCTAGAGGGGAATTGGTACCTTGGTATGTGACGATTGTTCCGTAAAATGTTGCACACAATGTTCCCTTTGCCTTTTTGTTTTTTCCACAAAATGCCACATACACCTTCGCTTGTGTATATCCTCTGTATAGATAGTCAGCACATTGACCTCTTGTTAGCCAATGGAGATTTTCCCACTCTCCTCGTAAAGTTCCTCATGTAATAGGGTATTTTAATGTAATTCCTCTAATATTGAATCTGAATCGAGCAAAGTTATCCTTCTATTTATCATTGCCTTGACCTCAACTACAGTAAGTGATCGGATGAACGTCGACATACCTTCCAAGAGAGTTGGTGCCAATCAATTGTTATGTTTCTTGTTCGTCAAACTGCCCAACTGACAAACCATGCCACTTCGTTATCTTCTTTCCTCAAGACCTTATTGAAGCATTTGTTAAGTCATTATATTAGAGGTTGTTGAACCCCCTTTTAAATCCTGACCTAGCCTGGAGTTGCGCCACACTATTTTTTGTAAATTCACACTCGAATATTATATGAGTAACTGAGTTCTGATATGTGTGACAAATTTGACATTTTGTAGAGATGTCCACACCTCTTGATCGAAGTGATGGGTTGGTGGGGCATGCTTCCTTTATCAATCTCTATATTATAAACTTAATATTTTCTAGAATGGTGGTGCATGGCCACAATTGCGTCCACGGTAGTTTCATCTTGGCCTATCAACCAGATTTGGGGAAGTTGGTATGTCCTTGTGCTTGTTCTCCCATGTCAGATGGTACCCTAGAATAATAGTATATTTTTGAGGCACTTGTTTCATTAGCTCATCAATTATCCTGCGGCAGCTGGAAAAGGAGAAAAGAAGAGAAAAAGACTAGAGGAAAGAGATTTGAGTCGCTGGAGAGAGAGGAAAAAAATGCTGGGCATGCCAACTAAATAAGACACGTTAGTATTTATGAGATTTTCCTAAATATTTTCACTTTTTATATCGTCACTTCCACGAATATTGTATGATGTGGCATGCCAACTAAATAAGACACGTTAGTAATTGCGAGATATTCTTGAATATTTTCACCATGTATATCATTACTTCTACGAATACTGTATCATTGAGTCGCATATAAGAACGAAAGTTACACGCTGCAACCATTTCTTCCAACCAGACATGCCCAGCCTGAGTCCAGTGTGAGCATGGCGATCGCACTAGACCCAAAATTGGGAAGGGTCCAAAATATTTTAAAGCCTTTATGCACCATACACTTAAACTAGGAAGGGTTCAAAGATGAAAAGGCACATTTAAGATAAATTGAAAAGTATTTAAATTGGGAAGAATTCAAAAAACTTTCCAAACTTTTAAGAAATGGGTAAAATAGTGTGTTAACTAATCTAGTATTCTGGACCCAAATTTTTTTTAAAAAAATTAAAACTGCACCGTAAGGAAGATTTATCAAGCTCAATTTCATTCTTGCCTTTTCTATATGTCAATCCTAATTTTGGTATAGATACTGAGCACACAAAATTTTTGTTATAAGTCGTAGAATAGTATTAAATTTTCATTCATATTTATTTATTTAATATCTATATAAATTAATGTATGTTATATTAATTTTTTAATCAAATTTGTTCACAAAAAAACTGTTTATATATTCATTTAATATTATTTTAATAATTGAACTAGGATTTTAATTTTTTCATTTACTAATAAATAAATAATTTTTAATAAACTTTTATCGATCTAAACCCCAAATTTATTTGAAACTTTTTATGTATGTTCACATCTTATCATATACGATCTCTCTGTTTCAATAAAAGTTGCACACATTTTTATCTACTATCTTTTACAACTTGAGGCAAAAGGAGACTATATAAAGAAAATGTTCTAAAAAATTAAAATATAAAATAATTTCAAAAGAATAATTTATTTAATCATTAAAGAAGGGCCCAAAAAATATTTTCACCTGAGCCTCAAATGGGTTTGAACCTGCAACATAATGCGAGTATCCATGTCCTCAACCCAAAAGCATCAGTGAATCCATCCATAAACTGATTAAATATCAACAAAATGTTATTACAAAGGAGAAAAGAATGTCCTAAATTCCTCCTCCAAAGTCCAAACTTAAACAAAGAAACTAAAGCAAACAAACATTCTATTCAACTGGACAAGCACACACTGCCGCTTATTCCCACTCGATCATTCGAAGTTACTCCGGCAACATTATTGTTGAAGCAAACCACTCGTACTCAGAATGTAGACATTCTTGAGATTGCCCTTTTACCTACAGTTGATGCAAAAGCATCAATAAATAATCAAAACTGTGCTTCACGAACACACCAGACAATAGCAAGCTAACTTACCTGGAAGTGGTGGGCAATTTCTTACTGAATTCGACTGCAAACGTGCGGATTTCCATTGGACCAAGCTGAACCATTAGCCCGATTGGATCTACAGGCCCCCCTCTGAAAGGCTTCGGTGTTGCATCGCTGGAAGGATCAGCTTTCCAAGATAATCTCTTCTTTTCCATGTCTTCTCTCTTTTGGTTTGCAGACAAGCCCATTTCGGTGATTCTGTTTATCTGAAAAGGAAGTTTGGAAGTAATGCTTACTCGTCGAGTTCTTGAAAAGCTTAAGGATGAAGGGAAACATGGTTTTCCAACTTCCAAGCAAACCTTTTTATTAGGGAATAGTTTTTTCAATTCTACACTTGCTGGCACCGAGAGATCTTTGTCTTCTCCAACCTAGAGGGAGACAATTAGAATTCAGTTAGTATTGCAGTGGTAGAAACAAGCGAAAAGAATGCTTGTGTAAATGTGGGAACGGATTATAGCAAACCTCGTACAAATGAGCCAAGCGAAGTAAGACTGCTCCACCTTCAAGTTCCTGCGATTTCAAGAACCAAGAATTGAGTTACTGGATTCATAAAAGTGGGAATTAGGAGTTCATGTTTCCGGTTCTGAAACATACCTCAAGAGTTATCAATGCCACGTTATTAGGAAGGCTATATGAAGGATCAATGCCTGTAAAGGTTGAAACTTGAAACTTGTTCCAACTGTCGCCATCCTGTTATATGCAAACCATGTCAGAGAAACACATCGAATATGGGGAACCGAAATTTCTCGCTCATTCCCTTACGTGCTCAGTGAAGGCTAAGAGAAGCGGAGAGTATAGTTCCTGTCCAAATGATCGGCGCCATTTAGCTCCCTCCCCAAG
>JAULKJ010000010.1:7979932-7992178 GCA_032355405.1 Rubia balearica
TCATGAAAATAAATAGAAGATTACATCTGAGAGTCATAAGTTAATTATAACTCTAACTATAACAAACCATAGTCTTCTATTTGAATAAGTATAACACCCCCTCCCCCTCAAGCGAAGCATCGAATGTTTAGAGACGTAAAACTTGGATCTGAAAAACTCAAATAGAGGCCGAGAGAGACCCTTGGTAAAAATGTCTGCAATCTGGAGCGTAGTGGAAAATGAGTAACGTGCAGATTTCTAGCAGCAACTAACTCCCGAGCAAAATGATAGTCAATGTCGATGTGTTTCGCCCATTTGTGAGCAACTGGATTCTGAGCCAAGAAAATAGCACAACTGTTATTGCATAAGAGAAGGGGAGAACGAGAAAGTGGAACACAAAGATCTCGCAAAAGATGAGTCAGAAGACAACCTCGAAAGCTATGTTGGCGAGAGCACGATACTCAGACTCGGTGATAGAACGAAAAAGAGTGATCTAGTTTTTGGCATTCTAAGAAACAAGGTTTCCGCCAAGAAAAACAGCATATCACAAGTGGAACGTTGGCCTCATAAGCACCAGAATAGCCCCAACACCTCGGGAGAGCTGGCAGAGAGAAAAGAGAGACCGAAATACAAAGTGCCTCGAACATATCGGAGAATCCAGCAAAATGATCGTCTCGAGGGTCTTGAAGATACTGACTAACCATGCTCATCGCAAAAACCAAATCTAGACGAGTAATAGTTAGATACTGGAGAGCCTCGACCAGAGAACGATATAGTGTTGGATTCCGGAATGGAGAACTAGTGCTCATGTGGACCTAAAAACTAGGCACAAATGGAGTGGAAACTAGAACTGCATCAGACATTCTTGCACGAGTAAGAATATCCCTAGCGTACTTGGCCTAGCCAAAAAAAAGACCAGAACGAGTGACTGAAACTTCCAAGCCAAGGAAGTAATAAAAAGTACCGAAGTCCTTAATGGCAAACTCCAGATGCGTGCGGTCAATAAACTGCAGAAGAAGAGTCAGATGCTTACATATAAGAATGATGTCATGGACATAAACCAACAAGTACAACAACGATTATCCCCGAGACAAAACAAATAGAGAAGTGTCAACTGAGCTACACTGAAAATTGAGCTGAACCAAGTAGGTGCTGAAACCTTGAAACCATGCCCAAGAGGCTTGCTTGAGACCATAAATGACCTTCCGCAAGCGACATACATAATCTGGGTGAACCGGGTCCTTGTAGCCGACTGGTTGAGCCATATAAACTGGAGAATCGAGCACGCCATTGAAAAAGGCATTCTTGACATCCAGCTGATGAAGAACCCATGAGCGTATAGTGGCAATAACAAGAACTGTCCGAACAGTAGAGGTTTTGAGCACGGGGCTGAAGGTATGGTCAAAGTATAAACCAAGGATCTGAGAAAAACCTTGCACCACAAGACGGGCCTTATGGCCATCAACCGTGCCATCAAGATAATACTTTAGCCTATAGACCCACTTAGAGCCAACAATATTGACATCTGATGGTTATCGAACCAAATCCCAGGTGTGCTGTCCACGAAGAGCTTTAATCTCATGGTGAATGTCCTTTGTCTGAAAGTGAGAGAATAATCGACCATTTACGAACTCTGTCCCCCATCACTCTGAAACACCTTAATGGCGGAAGAGAACTGGTTCTCCACAAAAGCCTCAAATTAGCGATAAACATCCCAAAAATCAGATTTGCGCGTAGGGGGGTAAAACCACGAGATTCGGGAATGATCATCAAGGTAAATAGCATAGTAAGAGAAACCATCAGCAGATAAAATAATAAAGGGCTCCCATAAGTTACAGTGAACTAGATCAAGTACCCCCCCCAACAACTTGTTTATCATTTGAATGAAAAGATAAACGCTTCCCCTTTGCCTTTTCACACACATCACAAAGGGTAGGTTTGAGCGAAATCGATTACACAGATAAGAATCCAGAAGCACGCAAACCAAAAATAACGGAATATGGAACATGACCAAGTCTAGCATGCCAAGTTTCAAAAGACGCATGTGACTTATTTGATTCCACAGTAGATAACAAAGCAGATCCACCATAAACAAAAACATAAAGTCTATCTTCAATATCACTGTGACCCAAGGTTTCCCTAGTAATTTTATGCTGAATAATAAATGAGCGATCATCGAAGCAAACAACACAGTTTAAATCCCGAGTTAATTCGCTAATCAAAAGTAAATTTTTAGTGATATAAGGTACAATAACCACATCACAAAGAGGAAGAGATTTAGAATTATGAGAACCACCGACATGAGTAATAGGAAGGTGAGAACCATTACTAACATAGACGCGGGAAGAATTGTCATAAGGTGTCACATGATCAACATTAGTGGGGGATGATGACATGTGTTTTGTTGCTCCGGATTCAACAATCCATTTGGAATCATACTTCCTTCGATTATGAAAAAATTAGTCACTAAATCACAAAAGGAAAAATCCAGCAAAAGACAAAAAGAAGGAGTGCGTGAGAGTGATGCCATGCTCGCGTGAAATAATGCGTTGAAGAATTTGAGGCACGTATCTTCACACGCTGCTAGTGAATACGGGCTAAAATTTTGCACGTGTTGGCACGCATTATTGAGAAACGCTGGCTGAAACTGAGCGCATGTTGGCATGTGCTTAAAAATGAATGAAGGAACTGTGTTCCTTTCACCGGAGAGCTGGGACATCAGATTTGGAAACATGCCGGAGAAGAAGGTATCCACTGGAGCCTGTGGAACTGCTGCAGAGTAGTGACTGAAAATATGAGGACACCGATAAAAAAAGGTTTCCATTGACGATTTTGGGGATGCTGCAGTGATTGGATTTGTACGGTTGGGAGAATGGAAAGAATCCGTCGGAGGCCTGAGGACGACACTGAGAAGAGTTGTCGTTAGGAAATAGAGGTGTTTGTCGGAAAAGATGACGGGCCGAGAAGAAAATGACGCCGAGGAGGTCCAAAGACATGCCTGAGCTTTGCCAGAAATTGACTGGAACTTAACTAGAAAAAAGACACGCCGAGAAGTGGCTGTGGCAGAAAGGAGAGAAGAAAAGGAAAAAAGAAAAGATAGTGGGGAGGAATAAGGGCCAAGATCAGTGAGGTTATTATTCTATGAAAGAATAATTTCCCATAATGAATGTTATTTATTCATGAGAATAAATAACATATTAGATCAAAGAGTCATAAGGTAGCTGCAACTCTAACTCTACCAAACTCTAGTCATATATTTGACTAAGTCTAATAGAAATAAACAATATATGCAGATCGTGATAAACTGACATGCGTCATTATTGAAATTTTAAAATGGCAACAAGAATACCATACACACTTATATCTCGATCAAAATCAAAACATCCGGACAGTTAGTAACACAAAGCTTCAAGCTATGAACTTAAAAATAACAGTAATACAAACTCTAACCACAATGCAATGCGATTTTACTTTACCAACACTTTGAGACCAATCACCATAACTTTCAGCGATCCTCTTCGTGCAATAATATCCGTGAATACCACCCAACAGTCCGGGTACACTCCATTCCCACGACTTCATGGTTGGGGAGGCTTATGGTATACGCAACAAGCTCGGTCCAACCTACTTAAAAATGTACAACAAAGCAACCAGTCAAGCAACACAAAATGACTACTTCATTAATAGGAATGAATGATATAGTTCGCTTGGCAGAGCAGCCATAAGCATTTGGAACACGTTAAGATCACCCAATCGGGCATGCAACGGATATAAGCAAAAAACACTACTAGCCGAGGATGCCACGATACTGCATATTCAGATTTGCCACGAACAAGGAGGAAGCATGATCCAAGGGCAAGACTATGATCCCCTATCTCGGACAAACTATAAATAAGAGAAGAAACACCAATATCGTGTAAGTAAAAAATGTTTGACAAATAAATATACATTAAATTGTAATACTGACTTAAGCATTAAAGTCAATATGAGGCTAACTGCAGGTACATGAAGAGTGTGGGGCTCACACAAGCTAATCTCGAGCATTATAATCATTCAAAAAAAATAACCACATCAGGTTGGAAGTTTTAATTTTCTGCAAAACCTTTCATTTTCTCGCTCTGAGAAATATGTTCTTCAGCATGTATCATTAAATCAAACCATTTCTCTGTTTCGTGTCCATGGTCCTTGTGAAAATAAAAAGTATAAGTACAGTTCAACCAACTAACTTCAACTAATCTAATTTAAGTCGGTCTAAACAAATCCTTAAACAGTTAGAAAGATCGATTATGCATTAAATAAACTTGGGATAAACCAAAAAATGACCCAAAGTAGTTCTGAAAGTACAGAAACAACCCTGAATTCTTTGAAAGCGCTAAAACAACTTAAGTGTTCGTCGAATGTTTCCGTTATACCCAACTTACCCCACATCGACGTTGACTAGGAAAAATGCAGCCTTAACCATGTTATAAATGACCAACATATCCTTATTTAATTTTCTAAAAAAAAGATGATTTTACCCTCCAAACGTTTGCCCCACCATATGCATAACAATTATTCTAGGGTTATCATCACTTATTTTGATTTATAGGTTTATCACCACTTATTTTGAAAATTTGGGGTTGGGTAAGGACATTTTATACACTTTCAGAATCATAATCATCAAATTCAACTGACTTTAGATACAATGATAGACTACAAAATGCAAAAGATACATTTGGACGATGCGTGAATAATGCTTAAAGTCATGAGTATTTTCGTGTCTAAACTAGAATTAAGTTCTAAATAACTTAGAATAATAATGAATCCAAACACATGCTCAATTTTTTATCCTACGATGAGGTCCAAAAACGTAGGTTAATGCACGTCGGCTGGATGACACAATATGACTCGATACTAACACGTTGAACATAGTAGCCGCCAAAGTTCCTGGATTCTAAAATGTTGTTCCAATATTTAACCAAGGTTGGACTCACAACACATGTGCTCGTCCTCTCTAACCAATACATTTTCTAGTTTAATATCTATGTATATGATCCCAAGCATGTGCAAATGCTCCAAAGAAATGAGAATTTCTGTCACATAGAATCTACAACGTAATAAGTAAATCAGTAAACATTGTAGAGCATTGTACACATGTGATTATTGTCGCTTACAAAACAAAATTTGTTAATTGCTAAAGATGCAGAAACATTATTCTCCATTCGGAACACTTCATGTTTTCAAAATATACTCTCGTCCTGATTGCATACCGGACATTACATGCAATGTTATATCTCATGACACCAAGTTAATCAAAGACGGACAATCTAGATAGTAATAATCAACACGACTTTAAGTTCAAATACATGTTCAAAAATATCAGAGATACAAGTATGAGAATTTACTCAAAGGATAAAAAGTCTACACTTAAGGAAACCTCAACATATTAAACATAAGAGCAAAACTGATGGTGCGTAAAAAACATCTTCAACTATAAGGCCAGGTGACACAGACACCATAGAGTAAAACATATTAAACATAAGGCCATCTTCAAACCCTAACTCCTTAGCTCCACAGCCACCCCTAACCTCCAGCTTCAATGTCGTCGCCACTCCACTCTGCTCCGCCCCTGTGCCACGCCGCCACTTGCAATCCCAAAACCTAACCCCAGCTCCACCACCACCCTAAACCCACCACCCGATCCCAAACCATAATCCTTTAGCTTCACTGCTACCCCAAACCCCCAGCTCCGTCGTCTCGGCGGCGGGCGATCCTAAACCCTAACCCTAGTTCCGCCACCACCCTAAACTCACCACTCGATCCTAAACCCTAACACTTGAGCTTCACCACCACCTAAACCCCCAGCTTCACTGTTGTTCCACTCCACTCTGCCGCAACTCTAGCCCCACCATTCGTGTCGCCACCGCTGCCCCAAAATTCTCCGCCCACCATTCGCGCCGCTCACCATTGTCGTTTCTCTTTGAAACCCTGGACGAATCCCAACCACCACACCATCGCCCCCAAAACGCTCTGCCTGATACCGTCGTTGCTCCCTGATATCCTAGACGACTCCCACCCTCCATCGTCGCTGCTCCCTCTGGTCCCAAACCTTTCATTGATGTTGCCCCAAATGTGTCATCCTATGCCGATCAGCTTGATTCGACACTGATAAGAAGAGAATCACACCATTAGCGGGAGAGAAGAGAGAAGACGAGGTTTGTAGGGGCATAATAGCAATTTAATTTTTTATTTTTTTCCGAAGGGGTAAAATGGACTTTCCAAATAATCTTTTTGCCAAAGTTTTCCATAAAGGTTATTTTTGCCCTTTCTTCGAGTATCTAGAGCTATATTGAAACTTTCGAACACTGCAGAATGATGGTAGCACTTATGTTAATTATGTAGGGTTATAAATGGACTTTTCTCTATTTTAATTTTTAATTAGAAGAATATTTTAATCATTTCCAGCAACTCTAGCAAAGATCGACGTTGATCAAATTGCCCATGAGTCCAAAATTATTTTGACGTTTTTAAAGAACTCGAACTCGTTTAACACTGAGTGATTTTCACACATTTTTCAATTAACTTTGGTGATTCAAACTTCGAACCAGCAGGTCCCACAAGCGGCTGAGTGGCGCCAAATCATATCCATTTGCCATTTGGCGGATTACATACATTATCATCATCATCATCTTCTTCTTCTTCACTGTTCCATAGTACTTTCCGAACTCCATTCCCCGACGGCTACAACCTCAATTCCGACCACACAATGTCTTTCTCCCCTACCCTATTCTCCCCCATGACTCTAACCACCAGGCCCCACCGGAAGCCCTTCACCGCCGCCGCCATCCCGCCGCTCTCCACCGCCACCGACGTCGCGTCGCTGACCTCCACCCTCGACGGGACCACCGTGGCCGTGATCGGGGGCGGGTCGGTGGCCGCACTGGCGGCGGTGCTCTCCCTGACCGACCCGGAGCGGCGCCGGAAAATGCAGGCGGAGGAGGTGGGCGGCGGCGACAAGGAGGTGGTGAGGGAGTACTTCAACAACAACGGGTTCCAGAGGTGGAAGAAGATTTACGGGGATACGGATGACGTGAACAGGGTGCAGCTGGATATTCGAATTGGGCATGCTAAAACTGTGGAGAATACTATCAAAATGCTGACTGATGAAGGCTCTCTTCAAGGTGTCACTGTGTGCGACGCGGGGTGCGGGACCGGGTTGTTGACGATTCCGTTGGCTAAGGAAGGCGCTGTTGTTTACGCAAGCGATATCTCGGCCGCCATGGTCGCTGAAGCTCAGCAGAAGGTCAGTCTTTCGTTGAAGTTACTCATTTAGTAGTTACTAGTACTTGTTGTCCTAACTGATCACTGATCACGATGGCGAGATATGATTGATATAGTCGACCCCATGTGATAAGGTGTGATAAATGCTTTGTATTTGTTATACTGGCTAATAGGTATCTACCTCATGTGTCCTAAAAGTGTGGTGATATTATTTAGCAAGAATGCTCAGAAACTTGTTACTTGGTCATCTTGTTGAAAAAGTTAAGAGAATTTCTGTGTTCTGAATCCTGGTGGAAAGTATTTGATGAGAACTGAGGAGTAAGTTAGATCATGATCCTTTGGAATTAAACCAAATGGTACTCTTGTATGAATTCTGAACATGCCACAGAAATAGGTAAGAAAAGCTTGGTTCTGAATATTTGGGTTTGCAAGAGGCATTCATACGTGTTTATGATTATAACTCTGGAAACTAAATCATCTGAAGTAAAAGGGTTTATGAAAATATTCAACAATTTAGGCAATGTGGACGGTGTATGTGTTTTTCTTGGAGCTGTAAGGTTAAGTATCAAGGGAGAAAGAATCTGGTGTTCTGCTTACAAATCCAGATTGCTGTTATGCTTGCAGAGTTCCTAGTTTCAACATTTTCGTATGTGTATTTCTGTTTTTTTAGGCTCAAGAAGAGCTGCTGAAAGGTGAGGATACAACTGCACCAGCACCAGTTATACCGAAGTTTGATGTGAAGGATTTAGAGAGCGTAAATGGGAAGTACCACACTGTAATATGCTTAGATGTGTTGATACACTACCCACAAAACAAAGCAGATGCAATGATCGCGCATCTAGCTTCACTGGCTGAGAATCGGCTGATCTTGAGTTTTGCACCCAAGACTCTCTACTATAATGTGTTGAAGAGAATCGGAGAGCTGTTCCCCGGACCTTCAAAGGCCACTAGGGCGTATCTTCATGCAGAGGCTGATGTCGAGAGTGCTTTGAGAAAAGTGGGGTGGAAAATAAGGAAGAGGGGTACAATAACAACGCAGTTCTACTTTGCGAATCTGATCGAGGCTGTTCCTGTCTAGAAAACTTTCTTGCCCTTTTCCTCATTGTCAAGAACATCTTGATAAAAGGGAATTCTTCACAAGTTAAATTTTGTGAGCAAATGAATAGATTCCGCTGTAAATTAGCTTAGATGATCAAATATCTGTCTTTGTATCTTCAAGAATGGAGAAATTTTGCTGGTTAAACTTTTACCTTGTAGTTAAGAGTTATACATGTTGACCAAATGACAGTAATTAGGCTGTGTGCAATGTGTGTACATCAGTGCATTTCCTGTTTCTTGTGTGATTTGTATCTTTGGCTTCAAACAATAATTCTTCATTCTTGTTCATCCATTGTTCTGTATTCTTCTTTTTACCTTTTTTTTCTTCTGAAATGAGATGAAGATAAAAGTCCTTGCACCAAATTCACATATTTTGAAAGGCAATTTGTTTAAAAAAAACATGTACTTAAAATAGGATTATTTGCAATGAAATCACATGACATCTTTTTATAATGCCAAACCGTAATAGTAAAACTTGAAAGTAAGATTGTATATATTAAGTTCACGTAAATTTTTACAAATTGTTGTGTAATACCAAAAGTAAGATGGGCGTTTTATGCATCAAACTTACTTAAAATCCATTTTTTTTACTAATGTCAATTGCCAAATTTAAAAGTAAGATGGATTAACCGCACCAAACTTACAGAAATTCGTAAATTTACATAAAATCAGTACGTGGAATTAGGTGTTTAATTTGTTTTTACCACATTTGATGTTTATAAATTTTAGTACGAGTTTCACTAAGAAATCATATAATCAGTTGAAACGGGACAACTATATCTTAAAACTAGCGTGTGAAATTCGAGTAATATGCATCCAGTCTCATTATATGTCACATTTTACTATCATCGTATTGAACGAACGAGATAAAAATTAAAGTTGCTTTATATTAGTAAAGTATGATTGTTTGAATCAAACTCACATAAAATTAGTAAGTTTTGGTAATCAACAAACCAACTTTGAAGCAAATATTTTCCTCGAACGCGAAGCAAGCCACATTGCAGTGTGTGACTATATCAGAGTCGTGTGTCATGGGCGTTGCTGGTACCGTTATTCTTTATTGTTATAATAATTGTGGCTGTGGAATTTCTGACAAAAAATTATCTTTTTCTATACGTTTGCTGTCAAGATGCATGGAAAACCACTCTACTTTTGAGAGAAGAGGAAGCAATCAAGGCCAAAGAACTTGAAGATGATGATCTGACTTGATTATTTTTTTCACATCTTGGATTTCATGTTATGTTAATTTTATGGTTGTATCTTCAGTTGTGTGTCTATTGCATCTGAGTTTAGATCCTCTGTCGCGTCATGGATACACTTGGTTAGTGAATCCCTGAGCTGATCTACAACTTTTCTACTCCCTCAGGTGTTTTTAACATTGACACATTTGTTTTTGCCACAAAAATTTAGGAAGGTAGAATAAGTGGTTAGGAATTCATTGAAATGGTAAAAAGTAAAATGAGTGGATGAAAACAATCTAGAATTTGCCAAAAAAGGAAATGTGCCAATATTTAAAAACCATCCCAAAAAGAAAAGTGTGCCAATGTTAGAGAACCAGAGGGAGTATGTTTTTTCTCAATAAATAGTTTCTGCTGGTTAAACAAGCAAATTTTAATAGTTTATCAAACAATAAAAATGTGTTTAGGTAAGCAAATCACTTATAAACCTTAACAAACACATCCATAGTACCCTCGTTACCATTTCAAATTGGTGCTTGACTAAACTACTTCATGTACTCCTACTTTCATTTTTAATGCTTTATGAATTGTCTCCTAGCATTGACTTTCGCTCGCGTTATAAAGTGTTGAGTTACGTTTTGGAACGAGCGTAATTTTCGTATTTAGTTATTATCGTTGAGTTTGAAATTATAAACATATTGTCAATGATAAGTCATAGGAAGGTGAGGATGACATCAACTTAAATTAAATTAATTTTAATTTTCATATGATTGATTTTATGTTTAATACTCCAATATTCTAACAAATTATTCTTTTTAATTTGATTTGTACTTGTGTCCTTATATAAAACCATCCACAATGGTGGAGTTTTGAGGGAGCGAATATGTGAGAGACTCAAGTTTTAAGCTACATTGGGAAAAGTTTTGATGAGTGTTGAGAGAGTGTAGAGGAGAACTCACCCAAAGGTGAGTTTAAATTTGAACCCCTCAAAACTCAATTTTGTAGGGTCCATCATTTTTTAAAAGAGAAGAAATATTTCTCCCTATAAATTTTGGCAAAAATGGGATGACACACGTCCATTTATTTTATCACAATTTCAATGAATTTAACTTAGAATAATTGGAAAAAACTCATTTTATAATTAAGAAAAATATCTGAAAATTACTTCAACTATTTTTCTTTCTGAAAAATCTTCGTAATTAAAACCCAACATTTGTACATTTATTTACACCCCTTACAAATTTTATTTTTCTCTTTTTCCTACTTCCTAACAAATTTACAGTCAATTATTTTCATCGAAATACTTAACATCGATTCACCTAATTTGGCTTTTTTTTTGCAAATTATATTTAATTCTTTTACGTAATTTTCTATGAATACATATACACACAATAGATATATATATCGTTAAATATATGTGTATTCAAAATATATTTGTAATTTAAAATTTTGATTGTAAAATATATAAATATGTGAAAGATAATATAATATTATGTCGGGGACCATAATGATGATGTGTAGTTGAATGTAGTGGAGATAAATAGGAGAAGAGAGTGTGTTTGAGGAAAGTTTTGGGAAATAAATTCCCTCCTATGCGGAATCAAGAAAATAAAAAGAAGCGAAAAGAACCGAACACAAATTTAACGTGGTTCACCAATATTTGGCTATCTCCACAACAAATTCAGATTTTATTACCATAACAGGTTTACAGAATACAGACTCAGAGGGTGAATTTTATATCAAAACAGATGTCTTCCAACTCAAATTCATCAACTCTAATTATCCCTCTATTTATAGAGTTCAAGTGCAACTCTAGAATATTCGTATTCATGTACCTAACTCTTGAGATTCCCAAAAATATACCATCCTAAAATATGCCCATACATGAACCCAAAAGTCTTCAGCTCTTGTTAATTACTCTTTTGGAATTTAAAGAAAAAACCCAACAATTCCACTCTCGAATCAAAATCCAAAACCGAATAAGAGTTAGATGCTGACAAAAGAATATTACAGTTGCACAACAATTGTACCAGATGCACCAGATGCATTGTGGTCATACCAGATGTACCAGACGGCTACAAATGCACGGAAGAAGTGTTAGACAGAAGTACTAGAAGTACGTGAATACCACCAACCAGGAAAAAATTTATTAAACAGAACAAGTTCAATCCGAAAAGAACTTGTTAGCATAATAAGCATGCAAACCCCAACAGATGCAACTCCATCTTCCGAATTTGTACTAGTTTCCAGTACAACAGCAAAATCTGATTTTTCAAATTGTATCTTCTTTGGACATTTATCTTTCCAATGTCCCCTTAATTTGTTTGCAGTAATTGCACATATCATCAGGTTGAGGAACCCTGAAATTTTGTCTCTTGTTACCAGAATTTATACGTCCCTTACCTCCATTAACAACAAATGCAGAAACATTACTATTTTCATCAGTACCGGCCGCCTTATAGTGCAGCTCTCTAGCATGAAGAGTTACCTAACCTCTTCCAGAGTCAAAGTCTCTTTACCAACCACAATTGACTGAACAAAATTCTCATATGATAATGGTAAAGAAACTAACAGAATTAAAACAGCATCCCCATCATTAATTATAGCCTCAAGATTACGAAACTCCAATAAAATTGAGTTTAACTGATCAAAAGAATCCCTGAGAAGTGTACCTTCCTGCATACGCAGACTGAACAGACGTTGCTTTAGAAGCAACTTGTTGGTCAAAGAC
>JAULKJ010000010.1:8005677-8017597 GCA_032355405.1 Rubia balearica
GAGTGCTACTTAACAATCTCCTGAAGCTGTTGGAGGGTTTGAGATGTTTTGGTATCCAAATTCTCATACAACTCCACATCAGACATTCCTATCACGTATCCCTGGATTACTTAATTCTCCGTGCCTTTCACCACTCCCAAACTTTCATCCACATACCTACGATAAAAAGCCTTAGTAGTTTTCACAACCTCTTGCTTGGTCTGGTACAACTCAGGGAATGTTTTCGTGAACTTCTTTTTTGGCAATACTAACTCAAAAGAGCTCCACTGAAATCTCGATAGGAATGCAAGGAACCCCTATGCAATTTGTTGAACCATTTTTTGAGAATTTCATCAAAGATAACTCCCCACAAGTTTTCATGTAAATATTTTATCGAAATCCCTAGAGTTCATGAGACTTATGAAGGTCTTTATAAATTCTACAATACCGAAATCTCTGCCGTATGTAGGGAGCTCCTCTGGTGGCTTCGTGTCCACTAGCCATCTGGTTGAGGTTATTCGCAGGTTGAAGGGAGAACCTACTACTTGTCCCATAGGCCCAATCAACCTATCAAGCTCCCTTCTCAACGAATCTCCGGGATCTCCTCCCGATCCTGCCTTTGGCGGATACCTGTGTAGATGCAGGGTTCGTGGGACTTCACCAAAAAAAGTCTGGTACAGAGGACCAGTATCACCAATGCCTACACCAGGCTCCAAATTGACCCCCGGGTATCTCAATGACCCCGCCACTTCAGCTTGAGGCCCTTCAACAGCAGGAGCCGGACTAGGTCCCATCGAGATCTGTACCAGATCAGGCCCAACATCCTGCGATACTGGGGGATTAGCCATCTTGCTCTTCTTTTTCCTCCTATATGTGGACTGTATCTTGTCACTAGCGGCCATTCCTTTGATTATCGACCTCTCACTCCTTTTGAGTAGTGGCTGTAGAAGTGGACGTAAACCAAGAAACTCAAATCTGACTTAATCAATCCCACTGGACGTGCCAATTGATGAGTCTAGAATCCGATCAGGCTACACCTCAAGTCTCTTGATCGTGATCTGCAAGAAACATGCTCTCGGAGGTCCCAGGGAAAACTCTCTGATGGTTAAATCAGTAACAATCTTAGAGAATAATTGTGAGTGTATAAAACTGTGTACGTAACTTGGTATTTGTACTATTTGCTTCCCAATAATCATTTTGTCGAACTCCAACTCTAATTCCTTAAGTCGTGGGTGTAACCATTGATTCAGATATGGATAAGCACTATTGGGCTGATTGAGTCCAAGGCCATCCACTTAACTCTATGGATTCAGGCCCATTGAGAGAGTATCATCAGGGTACGAACGTACTTTTACCCAATAATTTATATATTGAAATGTAAACAGTGATAAACCGCTATTTAATGCCTTGTTCATAACGTGGCGTGAAAGCAAACTATCATTTGTTCTAACATGGCGCGAACACAAACTGTCATTTTTCCATAAGATGACATGAAAATAAATTGTCATTTTTTCATAACGTGGCGCGAAACCAAACTGACATGTAAATTCATTTAAATAGTTCATTATACAGTTCGAATAAACATGAATGATGCAACGAGCGATAGACAGTAATTATCATAGAGCCCGTGCATATTATGATCCTCAAAATATAAACACCATTTCCTAAACAATTATTGTTGTTTCTCACATTTTCGACAAAGATTGATTAGTTTGTATAAAGAATTACACCTAGGAAAATGAAATCTTAGAAATGATGCTCAACTCTTCCCAATTTCTAAAAGAAGCAACATGAATAAACCCCTAAAATTTCGTTATTACCAAAAACAAATACTCCCTATAAATAGGAGCGACGACACACCGCCAGTAGAGCACTAACCAAAAACCGCTTTCGAAATGAGCGCCTCATTCCCGGCTCTCAAAAAGCCCAAACTCGAACTCACTGAACAACCCCACCACCACGCCGACGAAGAAGAGGATGTCACGCGCGCCGGAAATGGCGACGATCGCGAGGCGGAAAGCGGCGGCAGCGGCAGCGACGATGAAGCCACGGCGAGGAAGGAGCAGGAGGAAGCGCTCGTCGCTCTCATCGAACACCGGGAGAAGGAAGTCGAACATCTCCGCAACCGCATCAACTATTACAACTCACAGGTTTATCTCTTTTCCTTCTCCTTTGCAAGTTTTTTTTCCCGGAGTAATCGATTGCATGTTTTGTAACATGTGTTACTATAAACATTTCTTAGTTTTAGAAGGACATCGTTTAGGTTGCCCTTTTCAATAATTCTGCGGAAGTTGTAGATTTTTTGTTCTCTTTGTTTGTTGAAAGTAGGAAAATTGAGGAAAAAATAGATAAACACTAAAACAGATTGAGTGGGGAAGGAGAGGACCTAAAAAAGGGCAGGGAAAGACAGTAAAAAAGAATGACAGGCTATATTTTTCAATATAAAGTTTATTAGTGATACTCAGTCAACATGTGATCTGTGTAGCTGATCGACATATCGGAATAAAGGCTTGATTTTTTCGGTACTGAAGTTTAAACTTAGAATGTATGAGGATTTTCATCTTGTCGTATGAGAATTATAAGTTGGGGTGGTGGAATTAGTTGAACTTTCCGTTTATTTAAAAATAGACATCCAGAGAATAATAGTTGCCTAGCCTTGTTATGTTACTTTTCGCTGTATTTTGTTGGTCTGTTGCTTAAATGTTAAAGGGAATGAACGATGAGAATGCATTCTACTGAATTTATCTCATGTGTTTTGCCTGGTTGGTAATCTGCAGCTTGGGGTGGCAGAGAAGAAGCTAGAGGATTCAAAGAATCAGTTGGCTCGACATCGGGGTCGTGACAGTACTACAACGTCAAAAGCAGATCCTGGGAGCAGAAAGAAAGTGGCAAAAGTTGAAGAAAGATCCATTACTCCTGCCCAGAATAGTCTGGGAAAACCACAAAGTAAGCTGCAGTTGGGTACAGAAGTCGTTAAGACTTCTAAAAATGGTGAGGGACCTGAGCATGCATCAGTGAGTCCATCTCCTAATGTCCAATCTCAGGCTAGACAGAAGCTTTTGATTCCTGCATTTAACCCCCAAGTATCTCAACCTATGAAAATAAAGGAATCTGGATTGAAAGTTCCAAGTAATACTGCTTCACAGACCAACAAATCTAATCCAGCTAATGGTAATAACCTTGTCAAACCAAAAGAGGAGAGATCTTTCAGAGAATCTCCTGAAAGGGGGGTTGGTAAGCAACCTACACGGGCAAAAAGAAAAATAGGTACATTATTGTATTCGATGCTTCTTGGTTTAAAATTTTGAAATGAATGACATGTCACGATTAGTAATTTCTTTTACATATTTGGAAACTGGTTGTTCTCATAATACAGAGCTGAAAGAACACCAAAATCTGATTCCTGTTGTACGACGCCGTTCTTCACCTATAGAAATTAAGTGTCAAACTGCGTCTCTCTTGGGTAGTCAACATAAAAGGAGGCTGAGAAGTCTTATCACATGTCCTGTAAATGATCAGCTATTTTCAACCAGGTAAGTTTCTGTTGGTCCATATTCTTGGTGTCGTGATTTAGATAGATAGGAGTTGTTGGATGCTTACCATTAATCACATGTTTTTTTGCAAGTCTGTTTTTACTCTTAAAGGATCTATTAGGTTGTCTTGTTCAAATAAAAATAAGTGTCCTTAAGAACCATTTTCTTCCCTCAGTAAACTACGAATTCAAGTAATATCTTCAAGCTTTAGTAATGGAGTAAAGGATGATGTGAAATAACAATATGTCTTGATGCACATGTAACTTTGACCTGCGCTTCTGCAGTATTCTCTTTGCTCCCAAACTCTACTGGGTGGCCTTTCTTTTTCCTGCGAAATACCAACTTTTTGGGCATTAATGCTTTTCCTGCATCTTAATGTTTTGCAGTGCATTGGATGGAGTCATTAAGTTGTGGGAGATCAAGAGCAGCGGGTATGTCTAGTTTCTGGTTAAACCTTATTATTTTCTTCAGGCTCCTCTCTTTAAAATGTCAGAAAATTTTCTAAGGACATGTTTTAATTTAAATTTTCTAAGGACATGTTTTAATTTGATAGTGTAACTATTTCACATGTGATTGGTCAGCTTTTTTTCCCCTTCCCACTAGGGTGATTCTACATTTGATTGGTAATTCTTTGTTTCAATATGCAGATCAAGTGCCAGTCTTTTAACTTCAACTAATTGTTTCTCATCCAAAGAACGGAGATGGCCAGAAGATATAGCTTGGCATCCTCAGGGAAATGCCATTTTTTCAGTTTATAGTGCTGATGGTGGGGATTCTCAGATTTCGATTTTGAACCTGAATAAAACTAAAGAGGTGAATACATGATTCATTGGCTGGTCTTTAGAAAATCATTTTGTTCTACAACTGGCTACGAATAAGTTTTATAGATTTTAAGAGTGAAAGCTCACTAATTTTGTTGATTCCTTAGTGAAACACAGCTTTACTGAACTTGAATTTGAATGCAATCAGCTGCTTTATGATGAGATTTTTGTATACAGGATCAGAATGTAGCATTGCTGAAATGGATATAGACTGATACTTATATTTAACTTTCATTGCTTTGGAGTAGGCCGGATTGTTTGGATAGAAATGAATTGCTTTGATAAAATATCATGGACAATTTTATGATGCAAACACAGTTTACCAGTTGTGGGTGTCTTTGTTTATTATTGGGTTCCAGCAATTAATCATTAAACGGAGTTCTTATTTGTGTCTTACCACTAAACGATGTTACATATTCGTATGGGCTGATGTACTTTTCATTTGAATCTTAATAGTGAGGCAATTAGGAGAGTGGTATTTGTTTGCTGTTAGCATTGCATGATATTTTCCTATATTTGACTTACATTATTTGATGTTGTCACTTCATGCTTCTGATCCCATGCCTGCACTGGAGACGTCTTTTGAAATCAGAAGTTATGTTGTCTGTCTCACGAACAATACGCTTCCTTTGTTACGGTCTGCCATCTAGAAACCCAATAGCCCCCTCTCTTACTCCCAGTTAAGCGTGAGCTTCGTCATTGTTTCTTCTCCTTAGTTGTTATGGAGCATTTACATCTGAGAAATATTACTGCTGTTTGCTGTGTTCACTTGCCAACTCTACACCTTTAAGAGTCAACTATTCATGGACTAGTAAAGTTCTTCTACCCTTATAGTGTTTCAATACTCTGGCATGCTTCCTTTCGTGATTTTCGTGGATCTTATTTTTTGTCATTAACAGGGAACACGTGTGAGGTTTCTAGAAGAGAAGCCTCACGTTAAAGGCATCATCAACAGCATAGAGTTCATGCCCTGGGAGGATACCTGTTTTGTTACCGGTGGCAGTGATCATGCTGTTGTCCTCTGGACAGAGGGTGATAGGGAGGATTCGTGGAAATGCAAAGCATTGCATCGAAGTTATCACTCCTCAGCTGTAATGGGAGTTGCTGGGATTCATCAGAAGAAAATTGTTCTGTCTGTAGGAGCTGACAGGAAAATTTATGGGTTTGATGTAAATGCGATGAGGTCGGATTACAAGCATCAAATTGATAGCAAATGTATGAGTGTTCTGCCAAATCCTTGCGACTTCAATCTCTTCATGGTTCAGAGCGGGTAAGTTACTGGAATCTTCTCATGTGCTTGTTATTGATTATCTGCCGAGTGCTCAATTTAATCTCTGATTAGTGTAGTTTACTGTTTCATGCTCAATTAATGGTTGATTGGGAACTAGTAGATTTGTCTACTTCACCTTCTGTTGCAACTTCTAAGATAATGTTATAAAACCCTTCTTGCTGCTTTGCAAAATAATGTTGGGTACATTAACTTAAGAAGTCTGTGATGTAGTCCAGGTTCCTGGAATGATTTATTTTCTAAAGTTTACACAGGACTAGAGTCTACATAAGGAATGTAAAATTGCTAATGCTGAGAAATTTGTGCTCTTTTTAAATGAAAAAGAAGACAGAAGTTGAAAAGTAGTACTACTCCTGTGATCAACAATAGTAAAATAGAATTAGAATTCTTCAGCTGGGCTTCTAATTAGTTGAATATATGATTTACTTATTTTTAACATTTGGAGTGTGGGATCAAATCAAATGCTTCTTGTATCAACTAGCTATTAATCATTACTTGAATTAGTTAAGTTCAATATCCATAATTTCTTTGGAGATTTAACTTATCACCAGGATGATGCTATACTCTATCTCGGATATGTACGTAATAGATTTACACCTGAAAATGTCTATAATAACTCTACATCTTTCTCTCAGGACCCCGGGAAAACAGCTTCGTTTGTTCGACATCCGAGCGAGGCAGACAGAGGTGCATGCTTTTGGGTGGAAGCAGGAAAGTAGTGATTCCCAGTCAGCTCTAATAAACCAGGCATGGTCCCCCGACGGTTTGTACATTACATCTGGTTCAGCAGATCCTATGATCCACATCTTCGATATCCGGTGTGATTCCCCCAAACCATCCCAATCAATTTCAGCTCATCAGAAAAGAGTTTTCAAAGCTGTTTGGCACAAGTCTCTACCGCTTTTGATATCCATCTCTTCAGACCTCAACATAGGGCTGCATAAGATTAAGTAGAATGTAAACTGCTTTTGCCATACCCACAGGCCCCTCTGCATGAGATTCTTGGGTTCTGTATGCATTCATTAGAATTTCCATGCTATCATTTTGTTGTGGGTCTTTTCAGTTAGATGGATAGAGTTTTGGCCTTTTCGGATTGGTTAGTATTATTGGGCTGATTTTTTTGTACAGTATCCGCTTTTGTAGCTTTCATTTCTGAAATGGAAGAGTTTAAGGTGCTGCTTTTTTACATACTAAATCCCATTTTTTATGTGATCATTGTTTCTAAAGAATTTCCCTTACTAATTGCCTAATCTCTGGTGGGATTTCTGAGTATTTGGTAAAGTGGTGCAGTGCATGGTCACAATCTGTTTTGATCTAGATGCAAGTTCCCTTTGACGCTTGCTTGTTCATTGCATGTAGTATAGTAGCAAGTTCTGCTTGGGTCTCCGAGAATGCATTTATCATTGCAGTTCCCCTTTATCCCTCTTGTGAAGGTGTTGACTTTGCGCACCAAGCCGCTACTCCATCTCTAGTGCCGTTACAAAACGCCGCATCTGTAGTGATAAGTGTACGATTATGGAAGACGTGATTTGCACACCTATATTTTTTTAGCCACATTAGGGTAATGTCCCCTGCCATCCTAGTCTCCTTAAATGGCTTCTCCTCTGTGTTCTGCAGCTGCTGCAGTTTGAAGAACCACCTCTAGGTCAAAGTAATTCAATCCCTGGCTTGTATCCCTTTTCCTTGCTCTCTTGGTTAGAGCTTCAACCTCAGCCATTGCATGCTCGAATGATGGTTGTGCCTGGTCTATTGTAGTTGTGTTCCTTGCACACCATATAAACCATATTATAAAGCGAGCGAGTTCTTTGTCTTCCTCCTCCGGAGCTATGTTGAACCATTATTGCAGTAATTCTTTGAAGCACCTCGGGTTCCTAGGTTGAAATCCAATCCTAACGTGCTATGTCTCCATACCTTTTTTGGCTATGGCACATTTGAACAACATGTGCTCTACTGACTCCTCTTTTCTTGAGATTCTGGCTTGTTGGGCATACCCCTTGAATTATCCTCTAGTTAAGGAATTTTATTTGTTCTGGAATGCTGGTATCCATATACACTTCCACATGTTGGATTCGTCAGCATTGGTTGGATGTGTCGTTGAAGACAATGGTTCTACGCTTGATTTAGTTTCCCATGTTGTATGGTATCCCGATTTGAGTATGTATTTCCCTAGTACCTCTTTGGCTCTGTTTGGCAGAGCTTTTAACCTGCTGTGCTTAGAAGCAAAGCACTTTTCAGTGTTTGGTAAAGTGCTAAAAACAGCTTATTTTGAAAGCAGAAACTATTTTTGGGGGAAAAACAGAAGATGGTCTCCCCCTGCTTTCAAAATAAGCTAGCTTTGCTTTTAAGCACAGCTGTGCCAAACAGAGCCTTTGTCCCATGCTATGTAATCCACACCCCCAAAGTTGTGAGTTGGGATATGAATTTTGAGTATTTCCTTTATTGTACTGGTTAGGAAAAGTGCTCTGAGTAGTGGCAATCTCCAACATTTTAGTGCATCAATGAGATCAGACACTTTGAATTCCAGATATGGCAAGATGCTTGCTTCGAACATTATTGGGTTCGTCTAATTGGGTATCCAGTTTTGTTGGATACCCACTGCTTCACCCATCACAATTTTTCACTTTAAGTGTGGCTTGATTAGTTCCATTTTCCATAGAATTCCTCTCCATCCCCAGTGAGTCTCCCTGCTTCTGTCTCGTTTGTACGAGTTCTTAATTTCTGCATTACTTCGCCAGAAAAAATTGAAGAATGAGTTTTTTTTGTTGACAATATCTAAGCTTGCTTCCTTAGTAATGCTTGGTTCATTTTTTACGTAGACCGCATCTCGAGCCCACCATGCCATTTTGATGCACACAGCTTCGACCACGATTTTCAATGTATCTATCTTCCTTTTGGATCTCCAGCCCAGATGAACTTTGCCATCTATTTGTCAAACTCTTTTGTGATTGTTTTTGGTATCTTGAACGTCCCAATCGTGTATTGTGATAAGGTGCAAAGCACATGTTTGTACAATGTGATTCTACCCATAATCGGCAAGTCGCTCTTTCTCCAAGCCACTATTTTTTAAATAACCTTGTTTTGTAACCTTTTAAACAGTCTGACCTTCGAACCCTTAAAATTGATGCCATGGCCTAAGTACTTCCCTTCTAGGAGGTTTGGCTTTATGTTGAATTTCAATTTGATCAGGTTTGTTGTACAGTCATTTGCATTTGGGCTAATAAGGAACGAAGATTTCTCAAAATTTAACCGTTGTCCTGACTATGCCGCAAACATGTTTAGCATAGACGCCAGCTTCCTCGTTCCCATTTCCGTGGATGCAGTCGCCCGCAAACATGAGATTTAAAACACGTGGGACCCCTAAACCTCATTGAGTTACTCTACACACTTGTTGAAACAATGCAGAGGCTATTATGGGTGACAAAGCCTCCTGACATAGAATAAATAGGAAGGGGGAAAGTGAGCATCCTTAACGTGGTCCTTGTATGGGTTTGAATGGTTGCGACCCCATTAAATTTAATTGAGTACGTGACCGTGGTGACACACTCCATTATCCAATTTATCCACTTAATTGGAAACCCCATCCACCCCATGACATCTAAAGAAAGTCCCAGGAGACTCGATTATATGCTTTGTTCATCTTGATCTTAATAGCTGCGATTGCAGCTTTTTCCGTGCTCTGCTTCCTAACATTCTCTATCTTCTCGTGTTTTATTAAGGAGTTCTCAACTATTGATCTCCCATGTACAAGTGACGCTTGGTTCCCTGATATGAGATACCCCATAATTTGTTTTAATCTATTCGCTAATACTTTAGCGATTACTTTATATGTAACATTGCACAAACTAATTCGTCTTAAATCAATAAGTTTCGTAGGTACATTTGTCTTAGGGATTAGAGTGATGTTGGTTGCATTTCATTTGCTAAGAATCATTCCTTTCGTGAAGAGCCCCTGGACAGCTTTTGTGAGATCCTCCCCGAATTCATTCCAATAGTGTTGGTAGAATCCTGCTGGAATGCCGTCTGGTCTTGGTGTTTTCCACTTTTCCATTTGAAATACTACCTTTTTACTTCTTTCGACGTTACCCCTGCTGATAGCTTTTGTTGCTGGTCGGAGTAAACGGACGGTTCGATGAGTTGTAGGACATCATTGATAGTTGTTTCCCCAAAAGCATCTTGTGGCATGACAGATTCCTTTACAAAGACTATACTTACATGCTCTACCACCATTTCCCCTAGTTGATCCGGGTCAGTTACTCATGTCCCAAGATTGTTCTTCATTACCGTTATTCATTTCCTTCCTTGTTTCTTTTTTGGCCACTTGTGGAAGAAGTAAATGTTTCAGTTGCCTTCTGCGTACCATTTTGTCTTTGCCCTCTGTTTCTAGAAGTCATTTGTTGAGTTAGGAGGTCATCTGGTTCCTCTGAGCTAACACTTGAAACTTCAAACTCTCTCCTTTGAAGTTTATCTATTTATCACTCATTTCTTTGAATCAACTTCTTTAAACAACCTATAGTTTTGCTACTTCAATTACTCAGCCTTTGCATTGTGGCTTCTAGTGTGTTTTCCAGCATAGGCATATAACATTGTTGTATTGTCAATCATCCTCGTCTCTCATTGTGATTCACTGCTCTTTGCCATATGTCATGGATGATTCCTTTTACCTCTTCCCCGTGGATCTAAAAGGCTTCAAACTTTGTTTTGCTTAATTGTTTGTACAAGTGCTCTGGTAGTGCGAGTTGAGGAAGAGTGGCCCGTGATCCGATCTTGTCATTGGCAGATTCCTGAGCATATAAGTTGGGAATAGGTTGAACCATGCTTGGTTTGCGAAACCTCTGTCCAGTCTTTCTACAATCAGCTGGTCTTTCTTTTGCCTATTTGACCATCTGAACCACTGACCGTTGTAGTATAGTTCACGAAGGTCATTTACTTACAACACTTCTGTCAGAGCACCTGTTTGTTCCTCAGTTACTATATTACCTCCTCTCTTATCTTCATTCCCTGTGGTAGTGTAGTTCATGAGGTCATTTACTCACAACACTTCTGTCAGAGTAGTTGTTTGTTCCTCAGTTACTATATTACCTCCTCTCTTATCCTCATTCCCCGTGACTTGGTTATAATCCCCTATCACTAGAAGGGGTAGTGAGCTACCCATACCTGATCCCTATTTCTTCTAGAGCTTGGTATTTAAATAATATGTTTTTGAGTACGCTGTCCGAATTGAAATTTTAGGATTGTGGAAGTACAATAATGGAAATGAGTGTATAATTTCCTCCACATACACACACACCCCACCCTAGAAAAATGCGTGGAGCATTGATATTAATGGAAATTTAATTGGTACCCCAAATAACAATTATTTTTACATATCGTTATTACATAAAAAGAGATCTTTCATAACAAGGTCTTTACACATAACTAGTTTCCTAATAGAGCAAATGACTTTGGCAACCCCTTAACTATCACGATGATCCACCTTTGACCCCTAACACTTTTGACCCCTCAAATTACAAAATAGCTGAATTGTGGCTCTTCTATCAGGTCAGACCGTTAAGCTCGGTTTTTAGCATCAATTTGAAGGGCAAACATGACATCTCCTATTTTTCTCTTTTCTCTTTCCTTTTTTATTTTTGTTTTCCTTTCTCCTTCCCTATCCCCCATTCCACCGCCCCCACCAGAAACCGTCGCCTCCGCCACCGGAAACCACCCTCCACCACCGGAAACCACCATCCACCACCTCAAACTCACAGCCCTCCACCCCTGAAACCCGCCACCTAAAACCCTTCCCGTCCCACGTTTCTGCCACCACCTAAAACCCACCACCCCTAAGCTCACCGCCACCTGAAAACTCAGCGGATCAATCTAACTCAGCAAGTTGGCATGGCTATTTCGCAATAGATCCAAAGAGAATTTTCCTGAAACCCAAACCCACCTAAAACCTGCACGACTCATTTGATTTCGAGACGGATAGTGAAGCATCGATTCCGAGATGGGAAAGGGGATGGCTTCGAGGAAGGATACAGGGGGTGGCGCCAGGGAAGGGGAAGGGAAAAGGGGGAGGAAGGAAAATAAAGAAAATAGAAAAAGAAAGAAAAATATGAGAAATAACTATTTTACCCCTCGAACCTGATGCTTTGATTAGACTTGATGGTCTGACCTGATGGAATGGCCACAATTCAGCTCTTTTGTAAGTTGAGGGGCCAAAAGTGTTAAAAAAAAGGTGAGGTGCCGAAGGTGGACGATCGTATAGGGGTCATCGGAGTCGTTTGCTCTTCTTAATATCAAAACTATACTAGAAAGAC
>JAULKJ010000010.1:8134450-8146117 GCA_032355405.1 Rubia balearica
CTGCAGATTTGAGAAGTGTGGGGATTTCTATTTGCTATGGTGCCACTGGAATTGGGAGCTTTTTGAGCAGCTTTCTGGTATGGATGATGGATAAGATTAGCAGTCAAAATGGTGGCAAACAAAGCTGGTTCTCAGATAACTTGAATAGAGCACACATTGATTACTTCTATTGGCTGCTTGCTGGAATTAGTACTGCAGGGTTTATGGTCTTCCTCTATTTCTCCAACTCCTATGAGTACGAGGAGAAAAGTGATTTCAAGACTACTGATGAATGTGTATCCTAGTAGTTTTAAGATTGTTTTTTCAATGTTTTCTTTTAATATATTTTTATATTAAAATATTTACAGTAAAAAATAATCCTGGTTGCTTTCATTTACATGTCACTGATTATTTTCCAGTGTAAGATGAAGATGAAGTTGGGTAACAATGTGTTAAAATTAGGTTAAATTAAAGGGGCATTACACAGACTGGTAATAGAACTAAGAAAAACAGAAAATAGAAATCCAAATGAATAAAGAGTCCGTCTCCTGCGAGACCGTCTCATGGTGAGACCAAGGGTTAAACACAAATCTGATAATATTTGGCTAAGGCAAATTAAATTCAGGGGTAAACTAATAAATATTTTGAATTCAGAGTTTCTAAAAGATAGGTAAACTTCAAGGACCGTTATGCAAATATAAGAAAGTCTTTAACTTCTCTGCGATTCAACCTCTTCTCCGGCGACTCAATCTCTCTCCCAAGATGTCCCCTTCAACCCTACCATGGAATCTAAACTCCCCACACCTCTCAGCCATCTTCATCCCCGATTTCTCCGCCATCAAATTAGGGCCAGATCGGGGTTTATATTGGTCAATTTTTTGAATTTGTTTGGATGAATTTTTGTTCGGATTTTGCTTCTGGCGAACTTGCTATCATAGTTGAGAATTCCGGTGAGATTACTGTTACCACTGAAATGTTGTTGTTGCTTGTCTCACCTCCTCATTTTATAAAAACATTTTATAGATAATGATGAGCTTGAGCTTGAACTTGTAGAAAAAGTATGGATGCATGAACTTAATCTGCAGAAATTGTATAAACTTAATCTGCAGAACTTAAATGAACTTAACTTGTAGAGTGCATGTTTCTCTCTATGGTTCTGTGATCCATTCGTTCACTATGGCTTCGCCATCGAATTTTCCCGGTGAACGCGCTCGTCGCCCGGCATAAAATTCGGACCTGAATTGGGTTTTTATGACTTTGCACAGTATTGTATTATAATCGGGTTTGACCATAATGCTTAAATCTAAATAGTCCTGACGTTAATGTACAACAGGAGTATTTTTTTATTTGATCCAATGGCCTAACTCTAAAATGGCACCGGGAATGATTTCTCCATCGAAAGGGAGAAGAAATGATTGTCGATCGAATTCGAACTGAAGTTTCAGGCCAAAACCTGGTTTCCGGTAGCGTCCCGATTCAATTTTTGGTGTCGTTATCAAAGGCAGCATCGCAAGTGGTTAAAACTGCAAAAATTAGCACAAAACGTAACAAAACCCTAAAATATCACACACAATCAAAACTGCACATCAATTGCACACTTAAGCATGAAAACACCAGAAACATCAAACACTGAAATTAAAACATCACATACAGTAATAAAAAACATCAATATCTGAAATTAAAACATCACAATAGCACACATAACACGACTGACAACTACATTGTGAAACATCAACCACAGTATCTAAAACATCACATTTGAAAAATAACAAAAGTTACAAATCCTCCTTCCTTCTCGATTGCACCAACAATGGACAAGCATTCTTAGATATCTAAGAAATAGCAACAACACAAAAATTACCACAAATCGTAACAAAACCCTAAGATATCACACACAATCAAATACAACAGAACTGAACATCAATTGCACACTTAAAACATTATAAGCATCAAATACTAAAATTAAAATGTCACACCAACACAGATAATAGTGCTTAAAACCTAAAATGAAACATCAAACATAAAATCTGAAACATCAACAACAGTATTTAAAACATCAAATTTGCAAAAATTTACAGGTCCTCTTTCCTTCTCGATTGCAGCAACAGTGGACAAGCATTCTTACACATCTAAGAAATAGCAAAAACAACATAAAAATTACCACAAATCGTAACAAAATCCTAACATATCACACACAATCAAAACTAAACATCAATTTCACACTTAAGCATGAAAATGCAACAAGCATCAAACGCTGAAATTAAAACATCACACAAACACAGATAACAACACTTAAAGCCTAAAATATGAAACATCAAGCTGGAAACGAGAAATATCAATAAGCGTAATTAAAACATCACTGCTGAAAACTTATGAATCCTCCTTCCTCATCGATTGCAGCAGCAGTGAAGCAAGTCTTCTTAGACATCTAACAAACAGCATCAACAACACAAATATTAGCACAAATCCGTAAGAACAACTCACAAAACACAAAAAAAATAGAGAAATCCCCAAACATTACTCACTATAACCTACACAAACCCTAGAATATCACATTAACCAAAGAAAGTAAACAAAAATTGAAAAAAAAAACCAACAAAAATATGCATAAAAATCTGAGCAAAGACATTACCTTCGAAGATAAACATGAAACAAATGATGTATTGTGTTCAGCCACTGGAAACCGAAGCTAAAACTGGAAAAAAATTTGGAAAATGAAGTACATCTTCTCTACGTTCATCGCAAATCACTGTTTGCATTCATCTAGTCCTAGCGTCCTCCCCTGCGCAAGAAATATGGAAGAAAGTGGAGAAAATGAGCGGTCAAATTTATGGAAGATGGAAGAGAAATGGAGAGGAGAGAAAAGAAGAAGATAGTACACTGGAGAAGAAAGGAGAGGAGAGAGAAAGCATCCGAAAAATATGAGAGAATAAGAGGAAAGATTGATATTTATATTTGAACTTAAACATAAATTCACGAAATTTCACATCCAACCCCTAAACTTTTAAAATTTCAATTAGAAACTCCATGCTGAATTCTTTACAATTTAATCCATGGTTTTACAGTAACACCTTCTTATACAAGACTTTATCTTGTTTCACATGCCTTGGTCTTTGTCTCCAATTTTTCAATTTAATTTTTTTATGCAATTGTGATGATCCTTTAGTCAAATGTAGGGGGTTTTTCCTTAGTTTTGGATTTGTTTGCTTGTAGATTATGTTACATGCGTTTTGCATGTGTTTTTAAAAACGAAACTAATCCCAGTTATCCCTCTGTTTTGACATACTTTTATTTTAATTTGGAACTTGTTCACTCCACTAATGTTATGTTTTGAATAGTGAGTGTTTATTTATAGTTTCCAGTTCCTTTCTCAGTTTCAGTTTACTGAATTATGACTGAAACTTGTAATCTCTTTTCCTTTTCGTATATAGCTTAATTATTACAAGAGTGAAGTGAAAATGTATATATTGATTAAGGATTCAAAATTGTTGAAATTCTTGATCTTAGATGGGGAAATCTATGTACTTTTTTTAAAATGTAGCCAAATGTGTCCCCCGAGGGGGAACATTGATACTTGTCCTGAAAAGGAAGACAACCTGTTCAATAAGTTCTCCTATCCCAATTTTATACTTTATTCAATTCACTAATATTAACTCACCTGCTTTTAGCACTTGAATTTAAAAAGGTAGAATTACTGGTTGGCAATGCATTGAAAGAGTAAAACGTAAATTGTATGGATGAAAACAACTTAAAATTTGCCAAAAAGGAAAAAGAGCCAATAATTTTTAAAAATCTCAAAAGAAAAAGTGAGTCAATATTAAAAAATCGGAGGGAGTATATTTTCTAATACATTATCTAACTGCACATTTTGGTTGTATTATAGACGTTCTTTGCACGTTCATACATACTCCCTCCGTCCCACTACAAATAACATATTTACTTTTGGACCAAATTTTTAGGAATTGTGGTGGCCTACATGTTTGGAGGGGGGTATGATTAATTGATGAATTTGGATAAAAAATTGGAGCAATCTTGAGCATTCAAATCATTCAAATTTGGAAAAAGGCAAAATATGTCATTACTGGTGGGACAGACAAAAATAGAAAGTGTGTCATTACTCGTGGGACAGGGGGAGTATACCAATATAACTCTTATATAATTTTAGTAAGTGCACATAATTCCCTGAGATAAATTTTAGTGCAAAAATATACATAAGTGCAAATATAACTTTAAAGACTATATTTCGGCATTGACTGGTCATTTTTTGGCCATTGACTGACTAAAATGACCAAAATACCCTTTCAGTCTAAAACAAAAACTTGAAAGACAAAAGTACCCTCCGCCCACAATCCCCGGCCACCGCTAGCCTACTGCAGCCCTGCCACCACCACCTTACAGCCCTACCATCGCCACCAGCCAGCTCCCGCAAATAATAAGTTGAAATTCAACGAAATTGAGCTCAGATTCTTCCCGCGTCTTAGAATCTGAAACCCGTCTGCATCGATCTCCACCTCCGACTAAGCCAAGCTCCTCCAGCAATGTTTTCCCGCGTCTCTTTTGCTCCGCCACCACTGCCACTGCTCTGCCACCTCCGCCACCGCGCCACCACCAACGTCGACCACTACCACCCTCTTCCGGCTCCACACGGCCAATAACATCACCTCACCTCACCTCGCCACCGAACAGGGGTCTGATCATCACTCCACCGCTTCCCAACTCGAATTCAAATCTGTAAATCACTGGTCATGGGTTAATCAGACGAAAAAGGAGAGGAGTACCCGTTCAAGATAGTAACCATAGGGGATTCGGTGGTGGGAAAACCCAACTTGTTGTCTCGGTACGCAAGAAACAAGTTCAACCCGCATTCCAAGCCCACCATCAGGGTGGAGTTATAGACCCAGGCCCTCGAAATCTACGGCAAAGAAGTCAAGGCCCATATTTGGGACACTGCCTCGCTACCGAATGGGAATGTGAAGAGATAATGGAAGAAGCTGTGGGAAGAAGGTAATTTCTTAAATTCCCAAATGTATTGCCCGAGGAGGAAGAAGCTGGGGGTGGAAGGTAATATCTTAGGGCTCCATGAGTATGAGGGTATTTTCATTGTTTTTTTGTATTTTTATTTTTTTACAAAGGGGTAAATTTATCTTTTTAACATAATCCGGCCTCAAACTGTCGGAAATGGTTATATTTGCACATACACTAGCTATTTAGGGTTATATTTGCACTTATGTGAATTATGTAGGGTTATATATACACTTTTCTTATTTATTTTTCAGATTCATCACGTTCAGTTCGAGTATTGATATGAGTCTGGGTCGACTCGTAAATTTGTATAACCTTAACTATACATTCCTAATACTCCCTCCGTACCAAAATTATTGGCGTAATTGCTTTTTCACGGTTTTCAGTGATCATGTTTGACCGTTAATATCTCTAGCTACACATAATAATTTGCATATAAAATTGATATTAAGATGAATCTAACAAGATCCCACATGATATTTTAATTTTTATTTAGGGTCAAACTTTTTCAAATTTGACTTGGAAAAAGTAATTGTGTCATTAATTTTGAGATGGGGGAGTATATAATATTACTTTTATATATTTGCCTAAATTATTTGTTAATTTATTTTTATTTAAATAAATATCTCTCATAAATTAATTTGTTGAAGAGAAAAGTGCATTTTTTAACCCTATGTTTTGTTTGAAAGTGCAGATATAACATTGTAAAATTTGAAAGTGCAAATCTAATTTTGGACTTCGTTGATCAAAATGACAACGGACAAATTGGCCTGAAATTGGTGAAATGATCATTCACCCTTGAGTTAAAAATTCAAAAATAAAATAAAATCAGAAAAGACATTATTAACCCTGTCATCTTCCCTACTCACTCAACAGTACCATCTTTCTCACGCCCTCCTCACTCCGCCCGCCACCCAACTTCACCCATTATTGCCACCCAGCTCTCCTTGCCCTACCCGTCACCCAGCTCTGCCCACCACCACTTCATCTCCTCACCTCGTCCACAGCAATCAAGTAATTCTTGTCCATATCGAAAATAGAGAATGGGGAGGAGAAATGGGTTGGTAGCTGATCCGTTCTTGGAGGTCAGATTTGCACCGGGAGCTCCACCACCATCGATCTCCACCACGACACAGCAATTGAGGACGAAAAGGTGGTGCACGGAGGCTTAGGTTAGGGTTTCAATCTGGTGTCAAGGTCGGCGGTGGGGTTGAGTCGAAAGCAGGTTATGGTTGAGCGACGGAGAGGTGTAACGAGGCTAAGGTTAAGGGAGGGATTAGGGTGGAGCGTGGTGGGGGAGGCGGAGCGTGGTGGAAGGGCTAGGGTTGAGGATGGGCCACAACGGAGCGTGGGGAAGAGGTGGAGCGCCGGGCTAGGGTAGAGTGTGGCGAGGGAGAGGTGGAGTGCGGCGGAGCTAGGTTCCTAGTGGCAAAGGGGTGGGCGACGATACTGGGTTTCTAGTGTCGGGGGCAGCGGAGGGGGTGGGCGGCGGGGTCTATTTTTCTGGTGACGGGGGCGGCAGAGGGGTTTTTTGGCAGGGCTAGGTTTCCAGCAAAGGGGGTTTTCGGTAGCAGGGTTGGGTTTCTGTGTGGAGGTAGTGAGCAGTGGGGCTGGGTGAGGAAAGGGAGCGGTGGTGGCAGATCGGCAGTGCAATGACACGACATAGCAGTGGCAGGTGGTGGGCATGGGTGTGTTTGAAGAAGAAGAAGAAGAAGAAGATAATGAAGAAGTCTAGGGTAGAATTGTCATTACATTTTTAGTTTTGAGTCCAGGGTTTATTTTGTCTTTTAATGTTTGGTCAACCATTAACTTCATTGAGTCAGTGCCGGAATTGAGAAAAATGGGTATAACTGCACAATTTTACAAAAACTTAGTGTTGGTTTCATACTTTCAGAATTTACAGGGTTATATTTGCACTTTCTTAATTTAATATGATCATTTAAGCACTTTTCCCTTTGTTGTATTTGTTGATTTTTTTAAAAAAATATAGACTGAAGTTTCTTCCTTTTTCTTCTCATTAATATGGAAATTCAAAGTTACAAGTGATCGGAGCTTGTGCAACATTATGTGCATCCATTACAGCTAGCCTATCAACTTTTACAATAGTGAGGTTCGAAAATACCATAGCAAGAAACTTTATTTCCATAACTATTTGATTGATGTCTGGAGAAACACCTGGGTAGTTTTTGATGTAACGCGAAGCATTTTTGCAATATGATCTGATTGTCAGAACTTTTATCCCCTTTGTGTTCGCCTTCTTCATTGCACCAAGGATGGTTATTAGTTCAGCTTGCACAGCGCAGTACCTCATCCAACCTTGTTCTAATCCACTTCTTCCCGTGCACCAGACCTCTACCATTTTTCCTGTAGATTCGTAAAATGCTGCAACTGTGTTAATTACTGAGCTCCCCTAGAATAGATAGCCAGCCATCGTGCATTTCCTTTGTTGGAGCAGATTGATGTCCCCTACCTTTACTTCCTCTTGAATTGTGTCCTCTTGTGTCCCTGGATGATGGCGCAGTCTCTGAGATGTTTCATACTGATCTAGAGGGTCCGTTCGTCTTCGTGGACTACCTTTGTTGGCCTTCTTTGTTATGTCCCTGATGATTGCGAGAGCATGATCAATTGGGAATATGGTGAGATCGAAAATGGCCATATTCCTTGGACACCAAATGGACCATATTATGTAGCATGCCAGTTCCTTAGCTTTCTTCTGTGGTGCTAATTTAAACCATTGACTAAGTCATTCTCTTAAAGATGTCAGTTGTCCTCTGTTGAGATCCAGACCTAGCCTACTCATCCACTAGACTCTCTTTGCCAACTCACACTGGAAGATCATGTGTTCTACACTTTCCTTGGCTCTTGAGTAGACCTGTCACATCATTGAAAGATTCAGCCCTCTTTTCCGCAGATTAGGATTTGTGGGACATGCCTCCTGTATAATTCTCCAGATCAGAAATTTTACATACTCCAGAATGTTCCCATACCATATGGTTTTCCATAGATGGATTCCTTGACAAATTAATAAAGATACATGTTAAATTTAGACTACTTATGGAAAAATCTTGGGAAAGATCGTCTTTCCATAGACATGTGGAAAGACGAGGTTGAATTAAAATTATAGAAGGTAAAATGTGTGTGTTGCAGTATTAAAAATTTATTATGCAACGTGCAATAGTTGTAAGTTTATAACCAATGAATGCAACCCAAAATTTTTATCATGATTTCTTCTAATATGCAGTTTAAACCTTAGTTTTTCTGTAACTTATGAAAATATCATTTTTCAAGATACGAACTCTAGACTTATTTGTTTATAGAATAGCATATATTGTAACTAGTGGGGAAAATGAGGAAGTTAGACCCGTTTAAGAGCCATTTTAGACTCATGCCTCTTAAGACCCATCAACTTTGGACACGGGTTTAAGATTTTCAGACCCTATAAATTCGGATCGAATTCTGCTATTACTATATTTCTTAGGGACGGATATGAATATTATTGGACCATTTCCAGACCCGATCATGCTTATCCTTAATCCAGCTCAAGATTGTACTTGGATGGCGATGGAAGAAGAAACTTGATACTTATAGTTTATTTAGTTCTAAACTAAACTAAACTACACTACACTTCAATTCAATTTAGTTAATAGTATTAATTTGATAAAAGGGAAGAGCAACTGTTTAACTGAACATATACGGTTAAAGTTGAAGAATTTGACCACTTCATCTCACACAAATACTAATTGTCACCTAATCTTCTGAAGGGGAATGAGACACAAAAAGAAAATGTACCAAGTAGGGATGGAATTTCAGAAGAGATTGTTCAGTGAATATAAGCTACTCCCTCTGTCCCCCTCTGTCCCAGGCAAATTAACCCACTTACTTTATGACACTATTCTCTATCAATGTTTGACCGCATATTTGAATAGATATATAAAAAATAATATTATCGTATGTGATATTGTTCAATTCGTCATAACAAATAATTCCTAGAAAGTGACTTTTTATTTGCCTTTATTATTCGTAGTTAAACATATTAATGATCAAACATGTGTCACGAACGGTGTGCAATGATTGCCCTGTAATTTGCCCTAGGACGGGGGAGTATTGTATTTTGCTAGTCAAGCCTACTAGATCCTATACTAACATTAACATCAATGAAAGAAAAAATTAAGGACAAAACATTACAAGGTATAAGAAAACTATCCAGCATGCTTCTCCATGGAATCCTCAATTTCTCCATGGAACCATCCTCTAGAAGTTTATTTCACGCCTTTCGGCGAAAAACTTGCCACTTATAGACAGCTCGGGCAGCAGAGCGAGCCAGACTGCTGTATCAGCACCATCCTCAGGGGATATATTCCCGGCCCAACCTGTCATAGCAGTTTTCACCCATCCAGGGCAGTAGCAGTTGATATAGATCTTCTCCCCATCAGGTCGATCAGAGAATTCTTTAGCCAAAACTCTCGTGTAGGCGTTAACTGCGAGTTTTGACAATGAGTAATCAGTGAACACCTGGGGCCATCCATTGGACTCCCAAGTGCCATCCTTGGCTTGTTCGAGAAACAAGTTCATAATCTCATCGATCTTCTCCTCAGTCAATGAGTCCACATCTTCCAGTTGTTCTCTCAAAGCTTTATTTGAGATTCTCTACCAAAAACCAAGCACATCTTTTTCATTCTCAGATACAATAAATCGAAAATTCAATGACTGAATTCAGTATCGTGCAAAATTCCCCAAAGAAATTACTCCAGAACTTCAAAGAAATGAGCTTTTGCCCATAAAAATAGGTGTAGATTAATTAGCAAATTATACTGTATATCTTTGTGAAAGGAAAAGGAAAGAATGCAAAATCCCAAGAAAAGATAGTACTTGAACTCTTACTTACATTTCGCCGTCCATTAAATCTTCCCAAACGTGAAGTCACACTCACAATGCGTGCACCTGAAGCAGATGGCCGCATCAATGGAATCATAGCCTTGATCATATTTTTGGTCCCAAAGTAGTTTGTATTAACGACCTTTTCAGCATTTTCCACAGAGTTTTGTGACCCGACATTGAAATTAATGCCCGCGTTGTTCACCTACAAGTTCCAATAGAATACAAACAAGAAGCTTAGCTTCAAAGGGGAAAAAAATCAACAATAAATGGGATCTAGATGTTTCAAATGCATCATCAACACTCCGTCAATCCTACACTTTTGATTTCCTGTTATTTTTTTCTTCATGTTCTCCCGTGAATGATAACAGTAAGTCCTACTCAACAATCTAAATGTTCTTGCCTCTACAAGCACATACCAGAATATCTACACCGCCAAATTTCTCTTTTATCCACTCAGTGAATGCCTCGACTGATGCAGGAGCAATTATATCCAACTGGTGGAACACGACATTTAGACCTCCTTCTTGCAAGACCTTTGCAGCTTCTTCACCAACAGCAGTCTCACGCGAAGTAAGAACGACAGTCAGCCCGTGGGATGCAAGCTGGTGTACAGCCTCAAAACCAATCCCTCTATTTGCACCAGTTACCACAGCTACCGTATCAGCAGACCACCACCTGGATACAATAAACCACTTATCAAAGCCGTGATCAAATCATAGTACTCACTGCCCAAATAAAACTTCCACAGCCGTTGGAATCCGTCATTACCTTGGAATTTAATTACTGATCAAGAAAAGCTTTTTTCTCCATTCTTTGCATTTTACCAAATATCAGATCCTTGCTAGTATCCTATTTTCCATGAATATAAAACTAGAAAGAAAATATAAGCGATTCTATATCAACCATAAAGATGAAAAAGCTTACTTTCATAACGTGTACAACAATAAGCACCATGAATTATTCATTGAATCTTGACATGGATCTTAGGCGTTCAAAATCCTTTCAAGCAAATGACAACATCCCCAAACACAACATGTGACGGATTAACATCCCACAAAGCAGGTTTCCAAGAACACGTTCCAATCAGTAAATGGATGTAATGGGATTCATTTAGGGATTCCACAAACAATCAAACCTCAAATATTCAACAGACTAAGCAATAAAGCACATCCATTTGGATAGATAAAAGGGTGAATCATACAAGGGTACCTTTGGTGATCGGAATAAGGGATGGTGCGGGCAAGAGAGATTTCTTGGCGCCGCTTTTCTCTCCTCTCCTTTGCCCTCTCCTTTTTGTCCATAACCGAATAGTGCAGGCTAGAACTGTAATGGAGCTTAAGGCCTTGTTCTATGAATTTTGTCAGTAATTTTTCTTCTTCTTCAGGAAAAATGAAGGAAAGAGAGAAAGAGGATAACAAAAATTGCCGCTATATTTGGAGGACGGGCCTTTTTGCCTCTATTTGCCCCGTCTCTTCTGCTCGCTCAACCTTCGCTTTTTCCTTGGTTCGGGTGACAGGATTTGTGCTTGACATACAATGCAAAAACTCATCTCATTACTCACCCAATAAAAATAAAATTTCCCTGCGGTGTACAACTCTATACGAGCTACGTTTGTAAACGGTGTACGCTACTGTTGGGCGCCCCACCCCTCCAACACCATTGGAATTCTGGGGGTTAAGTCACGCTCGCCCAGCAGCCAGGAACATGTGGTGGGTCCGTACTCAGAGCAGCACCAGAGGCCGGGAAGAGAGCCAGGGGAATAAACCCCATAGCACCCCCCTAAGACAC
>JAULKJ010000010.1:8156644-8171001 GCA_032355405.1 Rubia balearica
GTGGCGTGGGTGAGGATGAAGAGAGTGGAGAGGAAGGAGAACGGCAGTGAGGGATGATGAGGGTGAGGGTGAGGGCGAGGGCAGCGGATGACGGTGGAGATGGAGGTGTGTCCGGCGAGGTTAGGGTTTAAAAATATTATTGTCATTTTAAATTGAAAATATTTTTAATTAGTAAAATTACAAATATACCCATGGCTATATCAGAAAATAATTTCGGTTTACTTGGAAACCACCTTTTGGAGCCAAACAAATCATTTTGTATTTTTGGTTGCTGAGTATACACGATTTTTCCCCTGTGGACCTAAAGATGGTGTTTCAATAATGTTGGGGGAAAAACAAGAGTTAAGTTCTAAAATGACCCTTTGTTTTGGTCGATAATGCCAATCTAACCCAGTAAAATCTCAAAGTGAAATTCTAACCCTATTATTTGGACGAAAGTGCCAATCTAACCCCGGCAACCTAAAATTGATCGGAATTCAGTAAAATGACCATTATACCCCTAATTTTAAAAATCAAATAATTAAATAAGTAGAAAAGGTCATTTGTTCCCTTCCCTCTTCTTCTTCTTCCCCATTTTCTTTTATTAATCCGTTGCTCTCCTCCTCTCCGACACAATTCTTCTCTCCTAAACCCCTATTTTCTCCTCTCCGACGTTTTCTTCTAGACGGCGCTTCCATAATTTCCTTATGTTTTCTCCCCTGCCGTGATTGCGTCTCCAAAAACGTTAATCGTTCGAAAATTCTCCACCATTATCGCGTCCATCATTGTGGCTGGGTAGTGCCTCAAATAGGGCTTAGGTCTCCGGCGGCGGGACAGACCCATTTTCCATTGACTATTGGCTTTATGATTGCCTTGGGTCTCCAGCAGCAGCGTCTCTTCGCAACGGAGATGACCCATTGGCGATGTCGCGGCGGGATTGACCCATTGGCGATGTCGCGGCGGGATTGACCCATTTACCATTGACCCATTGGCGATAGGGTTTCAAGGTAAAAATTGTCATTGACCCACTGGCGGAGGTTGGGTTTTGAGCAGTGTAGGTGGAAACGTAGAGGTTTGGGGTGGGTTGTTGATGGTGTGGATGGTGAGGTGCGGCTTGTTTGAGGTGGCTAGGTGGGTGTTTTCTGGCTGAGGTGGGTGGAGGTGGCGCCTCCGTGGTGGTAATAGGAATCGGGAGGGGCAAGCATGGCACTGGGAATCTGGAGATGGCGGTGTAAATTAGGAGGGGCAAGCGTGGCACTGGGAATCTGGAGATGGCGCTAGGAATCGGGATGAGCAGGGCAGGGGTGGTGCTATCATGATGGTGCTGCCATGGTGGTGTCGTGGTGGTGAAGCTGGGGATTAAGAGAGACGGGGTGGCACTGGGAATCAAGAGGGGCAAGGGAGTTTCCTGGCAGGGGTGGTATTGCCGTGTCGGAACCGTTGTGGTGGGACTGGGAATCAGGAGGGGCGAGGTGGTATTGGGAATCAAGATGGCCAAGGGAGTTTTCTAGCAGGGGTGGCGTTGCCGTGTTGGCACCGTCGTCGTGGGACTGGAAATCGGTAGGGGCAGGGGCGGAACCCCAAACCCAGATGTCGGCAAAAATCTAAATTTCAACCGACGGCTGCAGCAGCGTGGTGGTGGTTAGCAATGGCGGCGCTCCTGGATATGAAGAGGAAGAAGAACCCTAGGGTATTTTAGTCGATAGATTTGTGATTTGAAGACTATGGGTATTTTAATCTTTTTTATATTTGATCAATGCGGAAAAATACAAAGTCAATGTCGAAATAATGTCAAAAGGTTATATCAACACATTTAATACTAAATTTAGGGTTATAATTACACTTTCAAATTATGCAGGATTATATTGATACTTTTAATAAATAATATGCTTATATTTGTATTTTACCCAAAAAACAATTTATTCTTATCATAATTGTGAACACAGTGTGATGTCATAAAATTAGATCTTTGATCACGGGCGCCACTCAACAAACTCAAACAAATAAGAACTGAAACGAAACGATATTAGCTTCCATTCCGTGCAATACATTTTACTTATTTTTCCATATAATATATACAGTACACGCAATAATCTAATTCTATTAGCAGCTTCTGGATAATAAATTAAGTTTATGGAGAGATTAAGGAGAAACTGGGTCGACCCCAACATCTCTCAGCGTCTCGGCCTTGGGTGGCCTGCAATAAATTAAGAAGATTAATTAATGGTTTGTTGCATCGTCAAATCCAATTAGTATAATAATAAAATAATAAAGGCACCTAGCTACTGGTAGGATATCCATAACAAAGTAAAAAAATGTTGTTTTCATGAACACTGTCATAAAAACAATTGATACTATGTAAGATAACTCGTGATCTTATATATTGAGATATATAACTACCAACCATCAATGTGAGGATCTAACTCTAACAATTTTTCTCAGGTAGAACCTCAAATTGCACACTTATTTTTTTATCACTATTTTATATCAAATTTTCATTGCATTTAAATATATATAAGTAATAATATTATCGTTGGTGGTGATATTGTTGAATTTGTCATAACAAATAATTTATATATATTAATTTTTTATTTGTTATTATTATTCATAACATATTAATGATTAAATATGTCACAGCAAAAATTTGAGTTTGGACGGAAGAAGTACTCAGAGCTTTAGACTAAAGAGAAAGAAGCATGAACTCATACGCTACTCTCTTTGTCCGGTTCAAACTGTACGCGAGACTTTTCAAGATAAAATTTTAAAACTAGTGTCAAAGTTGAGAAAAGGGATAAAAATTGGTGGGTAATTTGTTATACCTGGAAAATATGTCGACTGGGGGAGGTTGAAATTTGTGAGCAATTTTCCTGAAAAAGGACTTGTTAACGAACTTTTGAGATTGCTCCAGTACACGTTCTGGGTCTACCACTTCTGGAAGTGTTTCTCTTCGGGACTTTTTAACGTAAACAAATGGTCCAGTCCTAAGCTCCTTGAATGCTGTGTACACTCCGAAGGTCGTAGATAAAGCGATCATCCCCACCGCCATCCCCAACGGCACTATCTCCCCGTTCGTTAATCTGCACCCAAAAATATGGCCGAAACAAGAAAGGTTAACTCAAACTGAAGTGTAACTTACAAAATCACTTTCACTAAATACAATTCGTATTCCCTTACCTTGTTTTGTTGATAGGACTAAGTTTGGGTCGAGGGGCTGTTGATGTGGTAAAATGTGAGGCTCCTCCTCCTAAACGACCAGCCATGGATTTCACAAAACTCATCTACATGCACAAGGTAAGATCAGAATGGAATTATGTAATATGAGAATTCCTTCTGACTTTCTTAAATTTTAAAAAGTCAAACACTTACAGATGATCCGAGTGCCATAATTTGGTATTGTGGAAGTAGGTTGTAGAAATGGCATGCTGGTTTGATTGGATTTTCTGGTGAATTTATAGAAGTGGGTAGTTATAAAGTGAGGAATGTTCGGGAAGGAGCCGCAGCAAGGGAACACTTGTCGGAATGCTAGAGGATGCAAGTGAGTGATCAACACGGCTGGCATCTGGAAATCTCTTGAACCACCCAGAAACTACACATTTCTTACTTTATTAATTCATTTTTTAATTACAATCTGTAGTTCCTTTAATTTTACACCTTTTAAATAAACATTATACATTTTATTTCCCTCCTTGCTCTATTTCAGTTCATTGTATCAGCATCTTTAACGACATTTAGCTTTGATAATCCATCTTAAATATGAGTGAAAAAAGCCACATTTTTGTTTCATAATCATAAATTCCTTTTCTCGCCTAATCTTTATAGCCCTCCATTCTTGTCCCCCAACGACAACGTTTCGCTTATGCTCCCAATCCCAAAAATGGTACTCCCTCTGTCCCAACTCAAACTTCACACTTCACTTTATGTCACTATTCACAATTCAACTTTAACCACATATTTAAATAGATATATAAACAATAATATTATCGTATGTGATTCTGTTGGGTTCGTCATAACAAGTAGTTTCTCAAAAGTAAATTTTTATTTACCGTTATTATACGTAGTTAAACATATTAACAATTAGACAAGTTTCTTGATGTGCGTAAAAAAAATTCGGTAAAATTTGACCTGAGATGGAGGGAGTAACTAAATCGCTGACTCACAGGGATGGTATTTGGGTGGGAAGGGTGCGGATTATGATACCCCATATGTATCTACCTAAGCATTTTATAATCCATTTATGCCCCATCACTTAAGTCTGGTTCTCTATATCTTATTTGACCTGATTTGAATTGAAGTGAACTGAAATGAACTTAATTGAAATGAATTAAATTGAACTATAATAAGTTCAATGAAAAATAGTAGTAATATGGCTAAATTAAACTAGATTTTATCAATTAAATTTTGATGAACTTAATTGAATTGATGTGAACTAAACTTAATTGAACTACAGATAAGCTTTAGATAAGCTTTAGAGAACATGACCTTGATGGTAGATACATTATTAAAATCTACCATGTTCCACCGGATTTTATATAAGTTTTTTCTCACCAATCACCTACATACCCAATTCAAACTCATTATACCCACCTCACATATATCTTCCCAAACAATTACTCTATCCATCCCACAATTATTGGCATATTTAATTTTTCACGATTTTTAATGATCATGTTTGACCATTAATAACTCTAGTTACATATAACAATTTTACATGAAAAATTGATATTTATAAAATAAATGTTAGAACTAATCTAACAATATCTCACATGATATATTTATTATAAATATATTAGCTCATATTTAGAGTCAAAGTTTTTCAAATTTGACTTTGCAAAAGTAAACATGCCAATAATGGTGGGACGGAGGGAGTATAATATAGAGTAAAGTGTTAAAGTAACCCTATCTTTTGGTTGAAAGTGTCAATATAACTTTGCAAAATAAGAAAGTTTCAAACTAACCCTAACTTATTAATGTATATGTCAATTTAAACCTAGCTAGTTACCATTAACTTCAATTGTCAATGGGAAGTTTGCACAAAATTTAATGAAATGATAATTTTGCCCCTGGATCAAAAAAGAAAAAACTGAAAAGATAGAAATGTCCTTTATTTCTTCTTCATTCTTCCTTGTTCCTTCTTTCCTTTTCATCTTCTCACCGCCCAGAAACTTCTTCTCACTTGCCACCGAGCAACGTCACCCATTTGTTCCTCATTCTCACTAGCGCAGGGAACACCAGCCGGTCCACAATCTTCACAAAACACGTCATCGCATCTTCACAGATCACTCCACTGCATCACCGTTCAGCATTATCGCATGCCCGAATGCTAATGGCTAGAAACGGGGGAGGCGGTCCGGACACGACTGAGGGAAGCCTGACAATGATGGCATGGGGATGTGGGAAGGCTGGGGGTCTGGTCGATGTCAAGTTGGGCGTGTCTTGGTGGCGGAAGGGGCTGTTGGGGGATGGGAAATGGGCTGGGAAGGGAGGCTGAGAGAGGGTGGGTGGTTGAAGGGGGAAGTTGTGGTGAGTGAGCAGTGGGGAGAAGAGAGAAAATGGGAATGAGAGACGAGTTCTGCAGGCCGTTGCAGCACAGTGGTGGCAGATGGTGGCCTGCAATGGTAGGATAATGGCGCAGAGGTGGCCAACGATAACTGAGGTAACAGGCGGGGGGTCGAAGAATAAGAAGAAAGTAACGGAAATTTATTTCTTTTAAAAAAGGGAAAAACGTTGAAAAGGGTAATCTGAGGCAACGAAAATTCAGTTCAAGGATTGAGGGTATTTTTGACATTTCAGATTCGGTCAACGATCAATTTCTTCAATCAATGTCGGAATTAGGCCAAAAGGTTATAACTGCACAATTCATTATAAAGTTAAGATTATTTTGCACTTTTCATTTTGCAGAGTTATATTGACACTTTTACTTTTGGTTAAAAGTGTAAAAATCACTAAAATATATTTTATTATATTAATTTTAATATTTAAAAATGTAGTGAATACTTTCCCTATATGAAAAAATTATAAACAAGATATGATCATTGGAGACAAATAATATATTATTATATATTAAATTAAACTGTATATAACGGTGGGTCTAGTTAGGTGAGATAGAGATAGGACGAACGTGTATTAATTTTCACGTCTGCTTCACTATCTTTCACGGATATCATTTTAACCCTTGTACATGTTATATCTCATCAATACTACCTTTATACCCATCCTAGATGAATGAGGATGGATCACCAAAATAGTTCCAATGTCATTCCTACTCATCAGTGATCATAACAAAGTATTGGAAGAGTCTGATGTTTGGTCTAGTCACTGGATAGTGGAATTTCAGGTATCTAGTGACCCTGCCATTAGGTGGACGTGCCGGAGTGGTTATCGGGCATGACTAGAAATCATGTGGGCTCTGCCCGCGCAGGTTCGAATCCTGCCGTCCACGCTTTTTAACTCCCATGTTTTCATCCTGCATGTTCATTTCTTTCATCCTTTTGTTCGGTTCTCTTTCCCACTCGAACCAAATTGTTGCAGTAAATCTTCAACTTGGAACCCATGCAATGCAGTGCCAACAATCAGCCAATTTGATCGCAACCCTCAAACAAAAGTGCAAAAGCCTATCACAAATCCACCAAATCCATGCTCAAGCCATCGCCAGAGGCCTCAAACTCCCTCTCCTCCATGCTCAAATCCTCCAAGCCTACGCCTCCCTCCTCGCCCTCTCTCCTCCGCCGCCCTCCGCCGCCAACCACCGCCGCACTGCCTACCTCGCCGCTGTATTCAGCAACATACCCAGCCCCTCATCTTTCTGCTACAACACCATCATCAGGGCCCACACCCTCCTCTCCTCACCTGAAAACGCGCTCCATTTCTTCTTCACAATGGCCCGCCGATGCGTACCTCCTGATTCCCACACGCTCCCTTTTGCGTTGAAAGCTTGTGCCCAGATGAAATCCATGTTTCTTGCTAAAGCCCTTCATTCCCAGGCCCTGAGGTTCGGGTTCTTGGGGGATTTGTTTGTGTTGAACAATCTTATCAATGCTTACTCTGCGGCGCGTGGGAGCTGGGATGCTCAGCGCGTGTTTGATGAAAGTCCTCATAGGGATTTGGTATCGTATAATGCGATGATTGATGGGTTTGTTAAGGCTGGGGAGATTGCGAAAGCAAGGGAGTTGTTTGATGGTATGGTTGAAAGAGATGGGGTTTCTTGGGGTACCATTTTGGCCGGGTATGCGAAAATGAACCGTTGCAGAGAGGCTATTGAGCTCTTTGATCAGATGCTTGTTGAGAATATTAGCCCTGATAATACTGCATTGGCAGCTGTTCTCTCCGCGTGCGCACAGCTCGGGGAGTTGGAGAAGGGGAAAAGAGTACACGAGTACATTTTGGAAAGCAGGGGGAGGGATGGAATGAATGAGTTCTTGATCACTGGATTGGTGGATTTGTATGGTAAATGTGGGTGCATTGAGGCCGCGAGAGAGATATTTGAGTCGAGTTTGAAGAATCTGTGTACATGGAATGCAATGCTGGTGGGACTGGCAATGCACGGCTACGGGGAGCTCTTACTCGAATACTTCGCGAAGATGGTGGGTAGCGGTGTTAGACCCGACAGGGTGACGTTTCTCGGAGTGTTAGTTGGATGCAGCCATGCTGGCCTTATGACCGAGGCCAGGAAACTTTTTGCAGAGATGGAGGAGGTTCATGGTGTTCCCAGAGAACTGAAGCACTATGGTTGCATGGCAGATTTGCTTGGCCGGGCGGGGCTGATAGAAGAAGCTGTGGAGATGATAGAGGCAATGCCAATGCAGGGAGATGTGTACATCTGGGGCGGTTTGCTTGGTGGTTGCCGGATGCATGGCAACATTGAGGTTGCGGAGATAGCTGCTTCGCAGCTGGTGGAGGTTAAGCCTGAAGATGGAGGGGTTTACTCAGTTCTGGCTAATCTTTATGCAAATGCAGAAAGATGGGATGATTTGGTGAAGATGAGGGTCCTAAGAGAAGGTGGAAGAGTTAAGAGAAGTGCAGGATGTAGTTTAGTTCAGTTGAATGGGGCTACACATGAATTTGTTGCTGGGGATGATCTTCATCCTTCGATGAATGAAATACACGTGATTCTGAACGTTTTTGAGCAACATAAACTTGAAGCTATTTGAGATAGATGTGGTCTGTCTTTAATCAGCTATATCTATTTGACACAAAACCCGGATTCAAAACTTACACTAGTTTAACCAGTACAACCCTATGCGGGTGCTACAAGTCAACATGCGGACACGATGGTCACCCCATCGGAGAAACAAGGCACTGGTATAACTAAAAACAAATTACAGTAAGAGAAAACGAAAGTATTAAGAGTTGATTCTGTGCACAAAATGACAAAATACCATTTCTCTCCAGCTAAAACTTTTGGCTCACGTCCTTCATTTTCTCTGCAATTTTGCAGCTGGGGTGACTTGAGCTCCTGAACTCTTGGGGGTGGCACTTGTCCAAGAGGGGTAATTTGCATCAAAATTTAACCTAAAATGTATCGGAATATATCCGCTAATGTGATTATGCCTTCTACTCGTTGACTACTGGCATCGATGACAACAACACGACGGACACCTGGAATGAGCATCAGAAAGCACAAGTCATGCGTAATGAATAGATGGATTTCCCAAGATCTGGAAAAGGGATTCTGCAATAGCTGAACTACCTGGCTCGGAGAGAAGATCCATCACTTTGAGTAAGGAATCGAAGCGAGTACAAGTTTGATATCGAGTTTGCCCACTTACATTTACAATCTTCAAAACCTGAAAGAGGTCAAGCAAATTTGACTCCGTGAGCACTACAACTAGAGAGCAAATTCCAAAGGGATACAACTTACTTCTAATATTTTAGTGCAGTCGAGCAGAATGTGAGCATAGACACTGCTGTTAGCCAAGGAGGTAATATCACTGCCACAAGAACATTTCAGGTTATCATTAGCCAGAAATGGAAAACATACACCATAATTTCGCAAGCAATCCGTAGCAGCTTAGTTCATTACCTCCTGCAGTACACATCAATTAGAGTTCCTTGGTCATCGACAATGGGAATTGAACTTATGTCGGCTGCCAAAAGTAAGATGAAAACAATGGAACAAATTATAGGACGCATTAAAAGTAAACTCAGTAGATATTTCATCTGAGTGAGACGTGCCTATTAATGTTCAATTCATCAGTGGAGTAGAAGGGAGGGTGGTTGGCAAATACTAACTAGTGTGCATTCCATGCTAAACTAGAGAATATAAAGATTATTCCAAAGAGAAAGTCCAAGTCACACCACACCTTGCATTAGGATATTAAGAGCTGAATTAAGAGGCTCACTGGCACACAACGTTAGCAGTTGACAACCACTGCTATTCGTAAGTCCTGCTGCCCAGGTACCTATGAGGAGACAACCAACTGGTTGCTGCAACATAGGTAAATATTCGAGATCCCTTCTCAGTTTCACGCATACATCTACAATTCGAAAAGAAAATATAAAATTGAGAAACCGTAAAAAAATATATAAGAAAGAAGCATCCTCCAAGGAAGTGAAATCGTACATTTTAATATTCCAGAAAGGGATACTATGGATAATAAGTGAGATCCCTCTTCGATAGAATTTAAAACTGGAACAGCCGAAATCTTATTCTGCAGAATCTTTACGGCAACTTCCTTCAACGATTCATCTGGACCAGCCTGTTGTCAATTGCATAAAACATACCAAGAGCTGTAAGGCATTGGGATTCTTATCTACTGACGTGTAGTTTCCCAGAAATGGAATGTCCAAAATAGCTCATTTAAAGTTCTTACTTGGATGAGTGCCCTCCTGTTATTTAGCTGTGGTGGCTCGATCACTTTGCCATGATATTGGAATTTTATATCTTTCCAAGCAGAAATAGTGTGTCCTTCGAGCTCCTCATTAGTCAGTGCAGCGCGATTAATGTGAAGCTGCAGAAAGCTGGACATTTTACACACAGTATGCCATAAAAGATCATCCCTTAAGAATATCAAGTCACAGCAATAAACACACAAACAGACCAGGAAAAGACAGTCACTTGTCATATCACCATTATTGCATCATGGAAGTGACAATCCATACTCAACTTAGTGGTGATCCGTATAAAGCTTCAAGTATAGAATGAAAGTCCGTGCAGAATACAAATCAAGAAAAGATGGAAAAGATATACATATATGATGCAAGGTAGGCAGGAAAATTGTTAACTTTTCTAAAGTAGAGATCGAAACATACTGCAAGTCTGTAACTCATGAGTCCAAGAATCCAGTATCTTTAAAAGTTCAGACTTTAACCACCAATTGTGGACATACATACCTCCCTGACAGATTGATTATATTTATGATTTCTCTGTCGACGGTGTCAATAATCGACAAATCATCCGTGGCTAAATTTAGATGGACTAATACTGGTTATATGTACAAGTAGAGAGTATCCCAAATCAAACTTGAAGATCGTTGTTGAAAAATCCATGTCCATCTTTAAGTAATTGAGACCAATTTTTAGTATCTAAAGCTTACAACTCTCAATAAATTCACATGCAAGTTATATTTCCATAGTTCATAGTACAGTAAATAAGAAAGTAGACTATAATAGTTCCAAATCCCTTACATGTGGTTTATAAATAAAATGATGAGCCCTTATCTATACAACTTTCCTCTTGAACTATAATCTTCCTAGCAAATTTTCTCAATACAATGTAAAAGTTGGACTGTTTCATTTAAATGAAGAGTGATACGACAAAGTTCATACAATCAACTTCTCAACAACTTGACAATCGGACACTATGCAGATGGTTCAGATAACATCCTACTAACTCTAGAAGAAAATCCTTCCAATTTTTGCATGGTTTTGGAAGCTGAATACATAATTCAATCAGTCACGAGTGGTACCATCAGTTGGTATATATTTGCTTACATGTAACAAGATCAATATGAAATCTGAGGCAGTGAGCATCCCTGAAATTCTCATGTTTCTCTCATCCCAGAGAGGTAGTACTGAAAGTCCCTAAATTTGTAGAGGATGAAGCATTTTAAGACAATAGAAAACCATTTAAAAGGGTAAATATAGTTTAAATTACAACAAGTTTACAGCTGAACAGTAAGTTTCAGTTATCAAACTATTCATTTCATTGTTGCCTGACTTGAGTTTAATAAAAGGCAAAAAGATTGTACCTCTTCATACATGAAGTGGAATGCCTGTCTTATGGGCACACTGGCATCCAGAGCAGTGACCTAGCAGTTAAATCCATATAAAAGTTATTATCAAGAGCTAAATTGTAGCTCAGCAAGAATGTTAGTGTACAAGAATTTTCATAAAACATGGAACTAAAACCTTGGAAGAATCTGGCATCAAATCATACGCAGTAGAAGATGACAAATGCATTGATAGATGATGACGCAGAACATCAACATCGTTGGATGATATTTGCGTAATAGGTTTCTGAAGTAAGCCTCCTGAAGATGTACCCTGAAAGAATGATATCATCATAAACAAAACATTCACATAGTGAGGATATGCTGTTGAGTGCTTAACATTCTTTATGTAAGAATATATGGGGTGTGTGTGTGTGTGTGAGTTATGCAGCAAAGATTGAGCAAGAAGGGGGAATTACAGGCTCTGAAACATAAACCATGTTGTTGATAATTCCAAATGCATCCTGTACACACAGCTGTTCCTTGTCGAATTGCCAAATGTCGTCGACCAAGAACCGATACTGCATTAGAGAATGGGACGGCATTAGCTTTATCATACCAACCTTCAATATTAACTAAATAATACGTCATCCAAACTACCAAATCAGTAACAAGATGATAAAACACAGAGACACATTCACACGCACATTAGCCTCAATAACCAAAATTAAAAGGAAAATTCTTTTCAAAGAGATCAAATTCATGAAAACACATTTGCATGCATCAATTGCACACAAAAAATAGGCAAAGAAGCACAATTTTTGAATGATAAATTCCAAATTACTCTTCACTAATTTATACCCACTAGCTTGATCACAAATTGCATGAACCTTTAAACATTGCAAATCACAAAAGCTGCAATAGTTACCTGATAACACCCCGGTGGAAGATCCAAAATCCTCTGAAAGATTGCACCAGAGCCCTCCACCTTAATCATCTGTATCAGCTCAGCCCACCTGAAAAGAACAAATTAAAGATCACAACTTTACAACTTTGTTTCTGTCCAAACATTAATTCTACAGAATCACATGGGAAAACGAGAAGTACCCATTAAAAGAACCGTAAAGATACACGCTTTGGCCGCCGTGCAGCCATGTAAACACTTGGAGAACCATTCGAATCTTCAAGCTTGGTCTACCGCTTTATTCCAGAGCAGCTGTACTGAAGTTTTCAAGTGACAAATACATAGCTTTTTGGGGGGAAATTAACAGGGAACTCCGGTACCTCCGCCAGCGAAGCACTGTCCAAATTTAAGGAGCAGGAAAATGTGATGTAGGAAATGAAGTTGGCTTCGAATTTTCCGATGAAGCCAAGCAGGTGAAATGAAGGAAATAGATTAAAATTTAATGAAGGAATTTAATAATATCAAAATGGGAACTGAGTCTTCAGACAACCGAAACAATTAAGGGGAAAGTACATGATGCTAGTATTCCACCGTCCCTTTTCAATACATTTGTTTCATTTGACGTGGCACCATAATTTTAGATACTTGAATTTAGGTGAATGAAATATATTGATGAAATTAAATTTAGAAAGAAAAAAAGTAAATAAATTGATGAAATTGAAGGAATTTTGTTATAAAAAGAAAGTGTGTCAAATTCACAAAAACAACTAAAAAGGAAAAGTGTGTCGTTCAATGAAACGGAGGGAGTACTAATCCGTTCCAACTCAAATTTTATGGAAACATTATTAAAAGAAAAAATTTGACCGTTAACAGTTAAATACGTTTAAAAGCAATATGTAGAAAGTTATATTTATAAATTAGTTGTTAAGATAAATCCAACAATATTACATAAGTAAATATTATTTCTTATATATTTGATTTAAATATGTGATTATAATTTGATTATTTAAAGTGAAATATATGTAAATTTAATTGTAAAATTTTATATATAAAAATAAAATTAATATTACGTAAGATATTATTAGATAAACCATAATTTATATTTTTAAATATTAAAATTTATAATTTATAAATACTGAAAATATTAATTATCAAACTTACATATTTATTGCATTAAAATATTTTAAAAAGTATGTAGAAATTAACAAATAACCATTGAGTAATAGTTGATTTCACTAACTATTACCTTGGTGATTTGACTAATTGACTTAAGTGTTTGTAAATGTGTTTGGCTAAATTAATTAATTAGATGATAACAAATTAATTAATTAGTAGTAACATTAAAGGACTTTTTTTCACTCAATCATCCAAAATTATTAATCCTTAACTACTCCTTTGACTGTTGATTCAGAAAATTTTGTTAGGAAAATAGTGTATGTGGGGTGAGGGGATAATCTTATTATGACAAGTGTTGCATGACATGAGGTGGAGCTAAATTTTTGGGAGGAAATTAATTTAAAATTCATTTCCAGCTAATTTCATGTAGGGCGAACTGCTTGGAAGCCCCATGAACTCTCTCCATCGTTCACTTATAACCCCTTATGTTTTTTAAAACACTTTTAGCCCCTCAACTAACATAACTGTTGAATCGTGATCCTTCCATCTGGTCAAATCGTTAAATCAAAAGTCAATATCGTTAGTTTATGATTTTTCAACAAAATTTAAGGAAAAAATACTTTTCATATATTTTTTTAATAACTATTCAGTCCCTTCCTTCCCCTTCTTCTTCTACCATAAACCACCTCCCTGCTCCGCCACTGCCGCCGGCAACTCCAACCTCATTCTCCTCCATATCTCCCCCAACTCTTCCTCTTGTTTAACCCGACTCCTTCACCACTCTCATCGCCGATGAGGACCCCAACCAAATCAGCTAGCCTTGAGCCAAATCAGAAACCCTAGAAGCCCCGCCGCTCCCCCATCCCAACCCACCGAATCGGGTAGCACATCTACTCTGGAGGAAGGTAGCGCTACCAACAAATCTGCCATCACTATCCCCATCGATTGTCACAGTACACTCGTTACCTTTGCGTTAACGATCCCCAGCACCGCCCCCTTCTCCGTCGTCAATTTCTCCATCCTCAGCAACGCGAGATCGGATGAGGGCGGATGGCGTGGTGGTGTGAGCGGCGCAGAGGGTTCAAGCGTGGTGGAGGAGCGGATGAGGGTAGAATTCAGGCAGTGGTGAGCGGTGGTGATGAGGGAAGATGTCATGGCAGAGGTGTGGATGAGGGTGGTGACTAGGGTAGGGTTCAGGTGGTGGTGAAGAG